>SJYA01002698.1:561470-571625 GCA_006410615.1 Neotragus moschatus
AATCTGTATGCATTTCAGGAAGCAACAGTTAGGACTGGACATGGAACAACAGACTGGTTCCAAATAGGAAAAGGAGTACGTCAAGGCTGTATACTGTCACCCTGTTTATTGAACTTATATGCAGAGTACATCATGAGAAACACTGGGCTAGAAGAAGCACAAGCTGGAATCAAGATTGTCAGGAGAAATATCAATAACCACAGATATACAGATAACATCACCCTTATGGCAGAAGGTGAAGAAGAACTAAAGAGCCTCTTGATGAAAGTAAAAGAGGAGAGTGAAAAAGTTGGCTTAACAGTCAACATTCAGAAAACTAAGATCATGGCATCTGGTTCTATCACTTAATGGCAAACAGAAGGGGAAACAGTGAAAACTGGCAGAATATATTTTAGGGGGCTCCCAAATCTCTGAAGAATACGACTACAGACATGAAATTAAGAGACACTTACTCCTTAAAGAAAAGCTATGACCAACCTAGACAGCATATGAAAATGCAGAGACATTACTTTGTCAACAAATGTTCATCTAGTCAAGGCTATGGTTTTTCCAGTAGTCATGTATGGATGTGAGAGTTGTGGTACAAAGAAAACTGAGTGCCAAACAGTTGATACTTTTGAATTGTGGTGTTGGAGAAGACTCTACACAGTCCCTTGGACTGCAAGGAGATCCAGCCAGTCTATCCTAAAGGAGATCAGTCCTTACATTCATTGGAAGGACTAATGTTAAAGCTGAAACTCCAATACTTTGGCCACCTGATGCAAAGAACTGACTCATGTGAAAAGACCCTGATGCTGGGAAAGATTGAAGGCAGAAGGAGAAGGGGACAACAGAGGATGAGATGGTTGAATGGCATCTCCGACTAAATGGATATGAGTCTGAGTGAACTCCAGGAATTGGTGATGGACAGGGAGGCCTGGCATGCTCCAGTCCATTGGGTCACAAAATGTCAGACACAACTGAGAAACTGAACTGAACTTAACTCCTACAGGTCACCTTTATGTCCTAGAGGCCACTTATAGGTCCTGTGGCCCCACTCAGTTTTTCTTTGCCACAAATAACTTCCTCAACATAGTTGCTTATTTCCTCAAACCTGCAAGTATAATCTTTCACTGTAGTCTCTAAACTGAAGTCTTATATATCATGTAATCAAGGAAGTGACATCCCTATATCCCCATAGTAGTGCCACATTTTGTTGGCTAGAATCAACAGATAAGGGGCCTGTTTCAGGAAGGAATTATGACCATGGATAGTAGCAGTATGAACTAAGTGTTGCAGACAGGAACCTAACAAAGCCCGTTTGTTAAAATTCCTTTCTGTGTCCCATTGTCTCTGTGGTCCTGGTGGTTGATTTAGTTTCTAAGTTGTGGATTGTAGTCTGCTGGGCTCCTCTGTCCATGGAATTTCCCAGGCAAGAATACTGGAGTAGCTTTCCTTTTCCATTTCCAGGGGATCTTCCAGACCCAGGGATCATACCTGCCTCTCCTGCATTACAGGAGGATGGACTCTTTACTGCTGAGCCACCAGGGAAAGACCAGTTGTCTCTGCTTGGCTCAGTAAACACTTGTTTATCAAACAATTGCTTTTCTATCTCCATGTCAATTGCCTTCCTCTCCTCTGATGCCCCAAACTATTACGACAACATTCTCTTTTGTCTTCATCTGAACAATCTTTAGGATGAGGGTTTCACTTAGGCAAGCTACTCAAATTTCGTATTATTAAACTTTTGTTTGTTTTTTCCCTGCTAATGTTCCTAATGGCAATTTAATTCTTAGACTAACCAGAAGAACCCAGGAGAGTAGACGAAAATTTCTCCCTCTCTGACAAGGTTATTCCTTAAGGATATTTAACCAAAATAATTTACGTTAAAATTTTTGTATCTCTTAGGTTCATGTCAACAATGTCCACATTATATAATATCCTGAGTGCTAAAAACACAGCAGAGTACATACATTGGAAGAAAGAAGTGAAATAACTGAAGTAATATTTAATGTAATGTACCATGGTAATAAATCATGTTCATAAAAAGCATATCCTCTACTACTAGAATAATTAGAGTAGCTATTTACTAAATATTCTATAACTATTTCTTTTCAACATGTGAAAATATACATGTTACAATATTATAGAAATCTATTTTTATAGCACGATTCCACATATGGGGGATTTCTTAAATTTTCATTGAAACCACTAGGTGGTGTGTCATGAGGGGGCTCTAAGGAACTCTGGTGCTTTTTGTTTCAGCACAGAAAGAATTCAGTGAGAGGCAAAGTGATAGATAAGACGTGGATGCTTGTAAGGCTTACAAGTGGGTGGGTGAGAGGGTGCCACACCCCAAGAAGTTAGTGGTCTACAAAGGAAAAGGGGCATGGGGGAGAAGACCACCTTCTTTCTCATTCTTGAGTAGATGTCACACTTTCATTATCAGTGTCAGGTATGGGAGTTTTCTTGTCCCTACATAGTCAAGACAGGACTGTCTTGGCACTACAGAAAAATTATTTCATGTCTCAATACAGAAAGACTCTCTCAGTTTGAATTGTCACCTTCCATAAAATGTATTGTATGTATTCAGAGAGCATCTCCTCAGTTCAGTTCAGTCGCTCAGTCGTGTCCGACTTTCTGTGACCCCATGAACCACAGCACGCCAGGCCTCACTGTCCATCACCAACTCCCAGAGTTTACCCAAACTCATGTGGCCAAAGTATTGGAGTTTCAGCTTCAACATCGGTCCTTTCAATAAATGCCCAGGACTGATCTCCTTTAGGATGGACTGGTTGGATCTCCTTGCAGTCCAAGGGACTCTCAGGAGTCTTCTCCAGCAACACAGTTCAAAAGCATCATTATTCGGCGCTCAGCTTTCTTTATAGTCCAATTTTCACATCCATACATGACTACTGGAAAAACCATAGCATTGACCAGACAGACCTTTGTTGACAAAGTAATGTCTCTGCTTTTTAATATGCTGTCTAGCTTGGTCATAACTTTCCTTACAAGGAGTAAGGATCTTTTAATTTCATGGTTGCAATTACTATCTTCAAAAAAATAAAGTCAGCTACTGTTTCTACTGTTTCCCCATCTATTTGCCATGAAGTGATGGGACCAGATGCCATGATCTTCGTTTTCTGAATGTTGAGCTTTAAGCCAACTTTTCCACTCTCCTCTTTCACTTTCATCAAGTATCTCCTAGGGATCAACAGCTTACTCATTGGGCAGGATGTGGGTCATGTCACCATTGTCTTATCATTTTGGAGCATGGCGCGCATGCTTCTGTTGCATGGTTTTGTTGCTAATTAGGCCCTCTTGGTTTTGTGGTTAAGCAAACCTGCTTTCTTGAGTGATCATTAACTTACAGAAGTCTTCCATACCTTTTTCTTTACTTACAAACTTCTAATGGGGTTAACTAACTACTTTCTTTGATCCTTAACTCTGCCTATCAGTATGACTTTGCCTAGCTAGTATTTATATTGTAAGAGCTAAAATAGTTGATAACCAGTCTAACACTACAGGGAGCAAATGAGTGTGTTCGTGTGCTGTTTTGTAGTTTGTTTTGCTTTAGCAGATTATAACTTGGATAAAATTAACTCCTTGAAATTAAACAAATTCACTGTTTAGATTTCTAGAACTAATATCATGCTGGGAAAACTTGGTTTCTTCATTCATCTTGTTCTTTTCTAATTCCATAGCATTGAAAAAGCTGTAGTCTAAAATTTCCGGGCTGAACTTTCTCATCTGTACAATAATGTTCCATGAGGTGATCTCTAGAAATTATTCCAGTCTAAAATTTTGCTGCTTTGCTATATTTTTATGTGTAATTCATTCAGCTTTGTCTTGCGTTTATCAAATTTGTCAGACAATGGTAAAACAACATCCTTTTAAATGCATTTTTATGCATGTGTAGTGATAATTATTACAGAGTATTCTCAATTATCTGCAGTCTTCTTTGAAAATAGTGTGTTGCTATGTTGAATTAGGGTAATAGGTGCTTCATTTCTCAATTTTGCTTCAAGTAGGCACTCTTAACAATTTTTTTTTTCCTGTTGGCTCCTTTGTGTAGATTAGCACACAACAAAATAAAATAATTGCTAATTGCTGTTGCTGTGGCTATTCATAAGTCATCATTCTTTCCGTTTTAAGATTATTGTAATTTATTTATTTGTAGTTATACTCTTCATTGAAATATGTATGCCATGCCTCCTCAACTGTTTTTTATCTTCCAACTATTCAGTTATTTTCAAATATCATAGTGAAAAAAAAAAAAAAAGAAAAAAACTTATCTGGATTTTTATCTTGAAATTCTACCAATGTTTTTTATTTTGTTTGTACTTTATTTTATTATTGTTGGTACTTTAGGTGTCATAGCCTTCAAAAATCAAGACCCACATCAAGGAGGTTTTTTCCTCAATTTTTACTTCTAGAACTTTTAGGATTTCAGGTCTTACATTTAAGTCTTTAATACATCTTGAGTTCAATTTTGTTAGTGGTAGAAATTGTGGATCTAGTTTCATTCTTTTACATAAAGAATATAGAATTATCCCAGCTTCACTTATTGAAGGGGACATCTTTTCTCCATTGAGTGTTTTTGGCTTCTTTTTCAAATACAGTTGACTGTATATGCATGGATATATTTCCGGGCTTTTGATTCTGTCCCATTTGTCTGTCTTTATGCCAGTGTTATACTACTCTTTTGGTGACTATAGCGCTATAGTATAGCTAGAAAACAGGAAGTGTGATGACTTCGTTCTGGGGGATTATCAGCTCTACTTGCCCATCTCTAAGCTTGAGTGCCAGTGGAACTTTTTCTAACAGTTGGCTCCAGCCCCTCTTGTCACATGCAACTGGTGGGATGACTATGAGTCAGCACTTTGATTAGTCATAGGCTCCCTGGGCTCGAGGGTTGACAGCATTTTTTGTTTGAGGATCCAAATCAGGCAGACTGGCACCTTGCTGATTTCCCAAGTTGGAGTGTGCCCCAGACATGGTTCTGGAGATGAGCAAAGGGGCTGGTTAAAAGTACCACTTGGGCACGATAGGGGTGGACTCAATAAGCCAAGATCTGGGTGCTGGTGGTTGCACAGCACTCCCTCCTCTTTATCACAGTCATGTTTCCAGTGGTTGAATCCCACAGACTCCCCTGTGATCCCTGAGTGCCGCATCAGAGTAAGGACTCCCACAGAGTCACCCAGAATGCTGGTTTAATGGCTGGTTTCCCTCCTAGGTTGTCTTTTCTCACTAGAAACTGGAAGATCAGGCAAAACCTCTCTGTGGTACTGTGCTTGCCTGAGAGAGGGGCCACTGAGTCAAGATGAAGCCATCTCTCTTAATTCTTCTGAGATGCTCTGTGTCTGGCTCTTCAGTGCAGAGAGTTGTTTCAGCCTCATCTCTGGTTCTAGAAAGTGATTCTCAGTGATTTCTTGTTCTTGAGCAGTTTTAGTTGTTCTTGTGATGTGAAAGTCAGTCTACCTATATTTTTGGTGATGCTTCTCCTCAGAAATCCCTTTTTAAATAAACAGCCAACAGCCTCACCTGTTACAGGGAAAAGTGAAACTCCTTCCCAATGCAGCCCCCTCTCTTCTGTTAGTAGCATGCAGCCAGCTTCTTAGGGACTAGAAAACAAAAAAGGCAACTTTGGCAAGCTTTAGGTGTTTGGTTTCTAGTTTAATGTAGATACCATTTGCTCTGTGGCAAGTTTTGAAATAAACTTTTGGTGATGCCATCTCTTCACTCAGTTTTTCATGAAGGAAAATTATACCTCTCTTAAAACTTTGAAGATATTTTCTATAAATCATACTCTGTGAAATGATTTTTTTCAGATAAATCTTATTGTATAGATTTAAAGGACAATACAAACGGAAAGGAAAATAGAAAGCAGGTTAGAGCAAGCTAGAAGATTTTTTGTTAGAGTGAAACTTGAATGAGGTTTGTAATTTTTCTTTTACCATAAAATAAAACCTACAACCTAAATGTTATATCATTCACTTGGATGTATACATGTTACAAAGGAAAGAACACGTTATTTTTGGAACTTTCTCAGTAACTGCTTTTGAGTTACTTGGATAATGACAGGCAATCTTTTCTTGGGTATCAGTTGAGTCCCCATAACCCCCAAATCCTCTGACCTAATCTCCTAGGATAGGTCTTTCGAAATAGGTGCCCCATCTTGAAGTCATTGAGGTCTTGGAACCACACTAGTGGTAATGGTATAGTAGTCAATCTCTAGAAAGAATTAGAGAGGCTATAGATTTCGATTGGAGAAGGCAATGGCACCCCACTCCAGTACTCTTGCCTGGAAAATCCCATGGACGGAGGAGCCTGGTAGGCTTCAGTCCATGGGGTTGCTAAGAGTCGGACACGACTGAGCGACTTCACTTTATTTTTTCACTTTCATGNGTGGACTCTGGGAGTTGGTGATGGACAGGGAGGCCTGGCGTGCTGCGGTTCATGGGGTGGCAAAGAGTCGGACATGATTGAGCGACTGAATTGAACTGACACAATGTTTTGCATATAATGAACAGATACTTAAATGCACAATACAGTGTTGTTAAGATGGTAGATCTCATATTGTATTTTTATACCACAGTAAAAACGTTTGCACAGTCAGTGCAAATGCAGACACTGACAAACATATACACTTACACATATAAAACTGGTGAACTCAGACTAAGATCATTGATTGTATTATGTTAACTGAGATAATTTTCCTCTGTGGATTTAAATATTCTAATATCAGAATGTGTTCACCACAGATTTCAAAATTATATATATGTGGGTATCCACATATTCACCTCTATGCCTGTGTAGCTGTATATCATTCAACTGCTCCTTCATCTGGGCAATTTTACATATGCCACTTAGGTAACGAGCTAGAAGCAGAGTTATGATTATGACCACTCTTAGATTTGTGAAACTTTTAGTCTTTTACTAGTTGAAGCTCAATTTAAAGTTTCTGGCTTTAGGGTAATTATTTCTTAAACTAATCTAACAAGATTCTTGCTGAAGACACAGTAGGGTAGTAAGATGCTAGGAGTGAGAGGATGAAGAATTTGCTCGTATAAAACTAGGCTGGATTTTAGCTGGATGGACCTAGCAGAATTATAGCTAAAATTGGATTAGTAGGCCAGGGTCAGAAGTCAAAGGTGAGGTCTAGTCAAAAAAGTAGGGACTCAAAGGTTTCTGACTAAAAGGATGGTATTTGTCAACTCTGAGATGGACATTCTTGTGCCAAGTTTATTAGGGAGAGCATTTGTAACCAATACCTGTGAAGAAGCAGCAGCAGAATTGGGAAAAGAAAGAAGGTACCATCACAAGTGAGACTCAGCTCTTCACCTGCAGAGCTTTGAAGGCCTGCATTTGCATGTAAAATTTTCCTGGATATGGAATGAGGGGGCCAGGCCTTTATACTCTCCCCTCTCCCAGTATTGGATTCAGGCTTCAGGCTGTCCAGAGAATGGATCACGATCTGGGTAAAGCAGATCTCTTCATTGGATCCCACGTGGGCTGTCAACCCAGTGAACTCTTAGTATCTGGTCAAAACCATCCTTAATCCAGGGAGATTAGGGGAACAAAAACAGCATTTGTTGCAGCTAAGACCTCTCGTGCTCCATTTCCATCCTTCCTCGGGATTGTGAATTGAAGACAGTGAAACATGGAGAGAGCAACCTCTCTTCTGATGATTGGGATACCATCAGTTTGAAATGTGAGCTTCAAGGAAGATAGTGCTCTTATCTTGTTGCCGTTATTTGGTCACTAATTCACACCTGACTCTTCGTGATCCCATGGATTCTAGCCCACCAGTCTCCTCTGTCCATGGGATTTTGCAGGCAAGAATACAAGAGTAGGCTGTCATTTTCTTCTCCAGGGGATCTTCCCAACTCAGGGATCAAACCCATGTGTCCCACTTGGCAGGCAGATTCTTTTCTACTGAGCCACCAGGGAAGCCAGTTTTCAATGGTTATTTAAAAATATATATTTTTTTCTTTCCCCTCTACCTTTGTTGATAGGTTTTGAGGATTTTTTTTTTCTAATTCTATTTCTTCAACAATACACAGCTTTCAGAATATTTTGTTTACTGTAGATTATATAAGTAATTTTATCATTATTATTTCTGCTAAATCTCACTTTGAGAGGAATTTGAGTTTCTGACTTTTTAANAAATATATATTTTTTTCTTTCCCCTCTACCTTTGTTGATAGGTTTTGAGGATTTTTTTTTTCTAATTCTATTTCTTCAACAATACACAGCTTTCAGAATATTTTGTTTACTGTAGATTATATAAGTAATTTTATCATTATTATTTCTGCTAAATCTCACTTTGAGAGGAATTTGAGTTTCTGACTTTTTAATTTTTAAGTATTGATTCTAGTACTTAAAACTGCTGCATATATATTTACTGAATAAGTAAATACATATATTTCTTCTGAGAAGTTCAGAGCTACAGGGGTGTCGATCTTTGTTCCTTATCTTCAGGCTAGAAAATCGACAAGTTGTAGTGAAATATCTAGTAAATTAATCACTAGAAGTATAATAAGCTATTGCGCATTGAAACACATTCAATTCAGTTCAGTTGCTCAGTCATATCCAACTCTTTGTGATCCTATGAATCGCAGCACGCCAGGCCTCCCTGTCCATCACCAGCTTCTGGAGTTCACTCAGACTCACGGCCATGGAGTCAGTGATGCCATCCAGTCATCTCATCCTCTGTCGTCCCCCTTCTCCTCCTGCCCCCAGTCCCTCCCAGCATCAGAGTCTTTTCCAGTGAGTCATCTCTTCGCATGAGGTAGCCAAAGTACTGAAGTTTCAACTATTTGATGCTATGCAAATAGGTATATATTCACCTTCATATCAACAAATCAGAAACTTAAACTGAGTAGGTACATGTGAACTAAAGCAGATATCAACTCTTGTGAATCGTAATATGTTTTAGGTCCCCACAGGTTGGATTTATATATTCTTCAAATGTGTAAAATGTACAAATAAATTAATACTGCATAATCATTTAAACTAATATTTTTAAATATAGTACATTTTGTATGATTTATTTTAATGATTCATAAGAAAACAACATTTTCATATTTTTCCTCAGAGCCAATAATCATATCAACTTATTAGTGTAACTAAAAGTGAGAACCACATGGGCTTTTTCTATATTTAAATTTTTATTTAAAACCATTATAAATTTTATGCATTTACATTATTTATATTTATAAATAATATATTATTGAAGTATAGTAATTTTATAATAGTATATTAGTTTCAAGTGTATCCATTTAAAGTTATTACAAAATAATGGCTATATTTTGCTGTACAGTATATCTTTGATGCTTATTTATTCTCTGTATAGTAGTTTATATCTCTTATTTCCATAACCCTATCTTTCTCCTACCCTCTTTTCTCTTCCCACTGTTAACCACTAGTTTATTCTTTATATCTGTGACTATTTGTTTTATTATTTTCATTCATTTTAGTTTTTAGATTCTCGATATAAATAACAAAAGAATTTTTGTGTGACTTAGTAAACCTGATATGTTCTAGACATTACTTAGCCAACAAAGGTCTGTCTAGTCAAGGCTATGGTTTTTCCTGTTGTCACATATGGATGTGAGAGTTGGACTGTGAAGAAAGCTGAGCGCCGAAGAACTGATGCTTTTGAACTGTGGTGTTGGAGAAGACTCTTGAGAGTTCCTTGGACTGCAAGGAGATCCAACCTGTCCATTCTGAAGGAGATCGCCCTGGGATTTCTTTGGAAGGAATGATGCTAAGGCTGAAACTCCAGTACTTTGGCCACCTCATGCAGACAGTTGACTCATTGGGAAAGACTCTGATGCTGGGAGTGATTAGGGGCAGGAGGAGAAGGGGACGACAGAGGATGAGATGGCTGGATGGCATCACCGACTCGATGGACATAAGTTTGGGTGAAGTCCGAGAGTTGGTGATGGACAGGGAGGCCTGGCGTGCTATAATTCATGGGGTCGCAAAGAGTCAGACATGACTGAGCGACTGAACTGAACTGAATATGCTCTAAGTCCATCTACACAGTGGCAAATGGCAGAATTTCATTCTTGTTTTGTGGTTGAGTAATATTGTGTGTGTGTTTGTGTTTGTATGTATAGATAGCATTTTCTTTTTCCATATCTGGCAATTGTAAATAACACTACAACG
>SJYA01002698.1:571723-671113 GCA_006410615.1 Neotragus moschatus
GTAGCCAAAGTACTGAAGTTTCAACTATTTGATGCTATGCAAATAGGTATATATTCACCTTCATATCAACAAATCAGAAACTTAAACTGAGTAGGTACATGTGAACTAAAGCAGATATCAACTCTTGTGAATCGTAATATGTTTTAGGTCCCCACAGGTTGGATTTATATATTCTTCAAATGTGTAAAATGTACAAATAAATTAATACTACATAATCATTTAAACTAATATTTTTAAATATAGTACATTTTGTATGATTTATTTTAATGATTCATAAGAAAACAACATTTTCATATTTTTCCTCAGAGCCAATAATCATATCAACTTATTAGTGTAACTAAAAGTGAGAACCACATGGGCTTTTTCTATATTTAAATTTTTATTTAAAACCATTATAAATTTTATGCATTTACATTATTTATATTTATAAATAATATATTATTGAAGTATAGTAATTTTATAATAGTATATTAGTTTCAAGTGTATCCATTTAAAGTTATTACAAAATAATGGCTATATTTTGCTGTACAGTATATCTTTGATGCTTATTTATTCTCTGTATAGTAGTTTATATCTCTTATTTCCATAACCCTATCTTTCTCCTACCCTCTTTTCTCTTCCCACTGTTAACCACTAGTTTATTCTTTATATCTGTGACTATTTGTTTTATTATTTTCATTCATTTTAGTTTTTAGATTCTCGATATAAATAACAAAAGAATTTTTGTGTGACTTAGTAAACCTGATATGTTCTAGACATTACTTAGCCAACAAAGGTCTGTCTAGTCAAGGCTATGGTTTTTCCTGTTGTCACATATGGATGTGAGAGTTGGACTGTGAAGAAAGCTGAGCGCCGAAGAACTGATGCTTTTGAACTGTGGTGTTGGAGAAGACTCTTGAGAGTCCCTTGGACTGCAAGGAGATCCAACCAGTCCATTCTGAAGGAGATCGCCCTGGGATTTCTTTGGAAGGAATGATGCTAAAGCTGAAACTCCAATACTTTGGCCACCTCATGCAGACAGTTGACTCATTGGAAAAGACTCTGATGCTGGGAGTGATTAGGGGCAGGAGGAGAAGGGGATGACAGAGGATGAGATGGCTGGATGGCATCACCGACTCGATGGACATAAGTTTGGGTGAAGTCCGAGAGTTGGTGATGGACAGGGAGGCCTGGCGTGCTATAATTCATGGGGTCGCAAAGAGTCAGACATGACTGAGCGACTGAACTGAACTGAATATGCTCTAAGTCCATCTACACAGTGGCAAATGGCAGAATTTCATTCTTGTTTTGTGGTTGAGTAATATTGTGTGTGTGTTTGTGTTTGTATGTATAGATAGCATTTTCTTTTTCCATATCTGGCAATTGTAAATAACACTACAACGAACATTGGAATGCATATATCTTTTCAAATCCATTTTTTTTTATTTGGGGGTGTGTATACACAACAGAGAAATTGCTGAATCATATGGTAGTTCTCTTTTTAGTTTTGTCAAGAACTTTCATACTGTTTTCCATAGTGGTTTTACCAATCTACATTCTCACAGTATACAAGGTTTCCCCTTTTTCCACATCCTTGCCAATATTTGCCGTTTGTAGACTTTTTGAAGATAGCCAGTCTGACAGGTGTGAGGTAACATCTCATTGTGATTTTGATTTGCATTTCTTTGGAAATTAACAATGAATATTTTTTTTATGTGCCTGTTGGCCATCTGAATGTCTTCTTTGGAAGCATGTCAGGTCTTCTGCTCATTTTTAAATTAGGTTATTTTTGAAACTGGATTATAAGATCTATTTATATATTTTAGAAATTAACCACTTATCATTTTCTGCCATACAGTGGATTGTCTTTTTATTCTGTCAATTGTTTCCTTTGCTGTGGAAAAAA
The DNA here is from genome assembly GCA_006410615.1 of Neotragus moschatus. Lineage (NCBI taxonomy): Eukaryota > Metazoa > Chordata > Mammalia > Artiodactyla > Bovidae > Neotragus > Neotragus moschatus. The sequence goes on from SJYA01002698.1 coordinate 573,609, forward strand.
AAAGTTTGATTAGATCTCATTTGTTTATTTTTGCTTTTATTTCATTTGCTTTAGGAGACAAATCCAAAAAACACTGCTGCAATTTATGTCAGTGTTCTGCCCATGTTTTCTTCTAGTTTTATGGGTTCATATCTTATATTTAAGCATTTAAACCATTTTGAGTTTATGTTTTAAATGATGCAAGAAAGTTCTAGTTTAATTCTTTTATAAGTATCTGTCCAGTTTTCCCAACACAACTTGTTGAAGAGATTGTCTTTTCTCCATTGTATATCCTTTCGACCTTTTTTGTAGATTAATTGACCTTAACCCACTCCAATACTCTTGCCTGGAAAATCCCATGGACAGAGGAGCCTGGTGGGCTGCTGTCTATGGGGTCGCAGAATCAGATGTGACTAAAGCAACTTAGCAGCAGCAGCATGTGGCTTTATTTCTGGGCTCTCTACTCTGTTCCATTAATCTATGACTCTTTTGTGAATATGTGTGTCAATATCATGCTATTTTGATGAGTTTTGTGGAAGATTCTGAAGTCAGGGAGCATGACACCTTCAGCTTTGTCTTATTTCCTCAACATTGCTTTCACAATGGGGCTCTTTTGTGGTTCCATATAATCTGCGTTTCATTTGTTCCAGGTCTGTGAAAAGTAGGTGGATGTTTTGACAGGTACAGCATTCAACCTGTAGACTGCTTTGGGTAGTATGGACATTTTGACAATATTGATTCTTCAAAACCAATCATTCAGAATATTATTCCATTTTTTCATATTATCTTCATGTCCTTTGTCAGTTCTTTATAGTTTTCAGACTTTAGGGCTTACGTCCTTGGTTAAGGTTATTCCTAGGTATTTTATTCTTTTTGATGTGACTTTAAATGAGGTTATTTTCTTACTTTCTTTGATAGTTTATCATTAGTGTATAGAAAAGCAAGATTTTGCATATTAGTTTTGTATCCTGCAATTTTATTAATTCACTTACTTTAATAGTTTTTTGGTGGAGACTTTGGGGTTTTCTACTTATTGATAGTATCAAGTCACCTACAAACAGTGACAAGCTTACTTTTTCCCTTCAAATTTGGATTCCTTTTATTGCTTTAGTTTGTCTGATATCTATGGCTGCTGCTGCTGCTGCTGCTAAGTCGCTTCAGTCGTGTCCGACTCTGTGCGACCCCATCGACGGCAGCCCACCAGGCTTCTCCGTCCCTGGGATTCTCCAGGCAAGAACAATGGATTGGGTTGCCATTTCCTTCTCCAATGCATCAAGGTGAAAAGTGAAAGTGAAGTCTCTCAGTCGTGTCTGACTCTAGCGACTCCACAGACTGCAGCCTACCAGGCTCCTCCATCCATGGGATCTTCCAGGCAAGAGTACTGGAGTGGGTTGCCATTGCCTTCTCTGATATCTATGGCTAGGACTTCCAATTCTATGTTAGGTGGAAGTGGTGAGGGTGGACATCATTGCTTTGTTCTTGAATTTAGAGGAAAGTTTTTTAACTTTTCATTGTTGAGTATGTTAGCCGTGGGTTTGTCATAAATGGCCTTTATTGTGATGTGCTCTCTTATATCCACTTTAAAGAGGGTTTTTTTTAGTCATGAATGGTTGTTGAATTTTGTGTAATGCTTTTTCTGCGTGTATCTATTGAGACGATCGTAAGATTTTTATCCTTCCTTTTGTTAATATGATGTATTACATTGACTTGTGAGTGTTAAACCATCCTGGCATCCCTGAATCAATACCACTTGCTGATTGTATGTATTTTTATATATTGTTGAATTCAGTTTGGTAACATTTTATTGAGAATTTTTGCATCTATATTTGTCAGAAATATTGACCTGTAAATTTCTTTCTTGGCAATATCTTTGTCTGGCTTTGATATCAAGGTAATGGCACTATCAGAATAGTTTGGGAGTGTTTCATTTTACTTGTTTTGAATATGTTGAGAGTTTTGGTAGAAGCTCTTTTTTATATGTGAAGTAGAATTTCTCTGTGAAGCTATCCAGCCCTGCACTTTGGTCTACTGAGAACTTTTTGATTACATATTCAATTTCACTATTAATGATTAGTCTATTCAAATTGTCTATTTCTTTCTGATTCAGTATTAGAAGGTTGTATCTTTCTAGAAATTTGTCCATTTCTTCTAAGTTGTCCAATTTGTCGGCATATAATTGTAGCATTCTCTCATGATTTTTTATTTCTCTGGGATGCTGTTTGTTTCTCCTCTTTTGCTTCTTGTTTTATTTGGGTTCTTTCTCTTTTTATCTTGATGAGCCTGGCTAAAGGCTTATCAATTTTAACTGTTCAGAAAAGCAGCTCTTCATGTTGTTAATCTTTTCTATTGTTTTGGTCTCCATTTTATTTCATTTTCTCCATGATCTTCATTATTTCCTTCTTTCTCCTGACTCAGGGCTTTTGTTGTTGTTGTTTTTAATTCATTTAGGTGGTCGTTTAGGTTGTTTGAGATTTTTCGTATTTCTCTGAGTGGGCCTGTATTTCTTTAAACTTCTCTCTTAGACCTGCTTTTGCTCTTTCCATAAATTTTAAAAAGTTATGTATCCATTTTAATTTTTCTCAATGTATTTTATGATTTCTTCTTTATTTCTTCATTGACCCACTTTTTTGTAAGGAGCATGTTATTTATTATCCAAGTGTTTGTGCTTTCCCCACATACCTTCCTATATTTGATTTCTAGTCTTATACTGTTGTGCTTAAAAAAAAAAAATCGAAAAACTTGATGTAGTTTCTATCATCTTAAATTTGTTGAGACTGTTTCACGGTCTAGCATGTAATCTATCCTGGAGAATGTTACACATGCTCTTGAAGAATGTGTATCTTGCTCTTTTCGGATGGAAGGTCCTATAGGTTTCCATTAAGGCCAACTTGTCTAATGTATCATTTAAGACCACTGCTTTCTTATTGAGCTTCTGTCTGGATAAACTGTCCATTGTTGTAAATGGGGTGTTAAAGTCACTTGCTATTATTGTATTAGTGCTAATGCATCTTATTATGTCTGTTAATATGCTTTGTATATTGAGTTACTCCTGTATTAGGTGCCTATGTATTAGGGAGAGTTACATCCTCTTCTTGTTTTGATCCCTTTATCATCATATAATGACATTCCTTGTCTTTTGTTATAACCTTTGCTACAAAGTGTGCTTTAGATGAGTATCATTACCCTCACTTTCTTATCATTTTTATTTCCATAAAATATCTTTTTCCATCACTCAGACATTGGTTTTTAGGTTTGATAGGTAAAAATATTTTTTGCAATTTTTGCTGATTATGTAGACTTGGCACTGAGGATAGCATATCAAATACATAGTAAAACTAATGTTTTTAAATGGACACACATCATCTCTGTCTTATATTCCCAGAAAATATATTTTAAGGAAAATGGAGAGTCACATTAATACATATTTGCTTTTACTTCATTTATTGCAGTATACAAGGTGAGATATTTTTAAGTATCTATACAGGTATTTCTGCTAATATTCATTTGCTGAGGAACTGAGCAAGCTGATACAAGTGTTTTTACCTAGACCAAATTACCCTGGGAGAGTATCATGACCAATTCTCTCCAAACATTATGTGTTATTGGAAATCAAAAACATCATTAAAATATAAACACTCTTATTTTATATATGCCTTTTTCTTTTAAAGCTTATTACCATTTACTACTTTGGAGATCTAAAAAAAAAAAAATCTCTCTCAAGGAAAACCAACTTAGCATTCATAATTTACTAAAAGTCTTAAGGTTTACACCTACATAAATTATGGGCTTGAAGTGATAATAATGTGCCAAAACAGTTGTAACAAACATAACACTCTGTTGTAGAATCTTGACAATGGGGAGGCTATGCATGTGAGGGGTAATTGGTATGTGGGAAGTTACTGAACTTCATTTGAGTTTTGCTGTGAACCTAACACTGATCTAGAAAAAAATATTTAAAAATAGGAGTTGGTATTCTAGTTATCATCTTTGGAATTAGTTTATTTTCAATATGAATAATAAAATCCTGAGGGCTTAGATGGTTGTAAAGAATAGGAGAAGACCTAAAATACCTTAGGCACCTTGATAACTTTTGAAATGCTAATACAACCCTTTCTGTTACCTTGGAATTCATTCGTACTAAAATTCTACATCCAGCTATATAAAGCTGGGTCGGCAAACACAAAATATGAAAGCAAAATGATGCAAACTATGAAAATAACTTTATTCTTTGCTTCAACTGTTTTCTACATAGTGGGAAAAGAGGTAGAAACTTACCTAGCCTTACAAAAAAGTAGAATATTTAACAGACTGCATAGAAGGCTAGAGATAAATCCANGCAAACACAAAATATGAAAGCAAAATGATGCAAACTATGAAAATAACTTTATTCTTTGCTTCAACTGTTTTCTACATAGTGGGAAAAGAGGTAGAAACTTACCTAGCCTTACAAAAAAGTAGAATATTTAACAGACTGCATAGAAGGCTAGAGATAAATCCACTCTATTCCTACACTATCTCTGTAAAATCTCAGAGAAACAGTGTTATCTCTGGGGTTGTTAATATTTGCATGAACAGATTCCATAATGTTTTTCACCTGAAGCTTTGATACTGATTTATAATTTCTAACTTCTGAAGACCTGGAGTGATACTGACAAGTTTATAAAAAGGGAAGTTAAAAATACCCCTTATTATACTATCTAATGGGGAAATTTTTTATGTGTTTGACCTAAAATAAAATAGAGTGCCAGGTATGTCTTCAGCAAAGATTGTTTCATTTAGGCTCAGCAGAGATTTGCAGTTTGGGATCTGCTACCAGGATAAGCCACATGCAAATTCCCATGCAGTTAGGGAAAGGGAACTTTTATCAAGGGGAAAAGGAAGTTGGGAGGGTTACAGTAAACCAAGGATTCTCTGCTTCCCATCGGCTGTGTGTGTGTGTGTGTGTGTGTGTGTGTGTGTGCACTTATTTAGTCATGTCTGACTCTTTGAGACCTCATGGACTGTAGTTTTAGTTCTAAAACTAGAACTAAAATACTATGAATGCAGTGCCCAAATATAAATTACTAGCATTTTATTTTCTTATATTTGCGCTAGTATTTCTTCATAATTATATGACAATGTGGTATTGCAGTAACTGAACTTTTTTGTCTAGGAACATACATTAACAAATACAAAAATAAGTAAACATGAATTCTGTTTTTAAGGCATTTTCATACTAGTGGGAAAGGATATAATGTTTGGGATAACTAATATGGAGCGTACAGTGACAATACACAAAAGAGAAATACTNTCTTCATAATTATATGACAATGTGGTATTGCAGTAACTGAACTTTTTTGTCTAGGAACATACATTAACAAATACAAAAATAAGTAAACATGAATTCTGTTTTTAAGGCATTTTCATACTAGTGGGAAAGGATATAATGTTTGGGATAACTAATATGGAGCGTACAGTGACAATACACAAAAGAGAAATACTCTCTGTGTCCAGGGGTCACCAGTTCCTAAGCAGCAACTTGGTAGAAGCTGACGGGTTGGCTTGCCACATTTCCATAGATTTCAAATGAATTTATATAGTTTATTACTTGTGGCACAACAGGTAGTATGACATTTTCATTTGCATTGTTTCCCTAGTCCCCAAGCTCTACTGAGACAAAGTAGGTGGATTCCGTGCACGCAGTAGGTCTGTGTCACAACTGAAGATCACTGAGTTTAGGAAAGCCCAAATCTCATAAGAGGGCTTCTGGGAAATTTAAGCCCTCCCCTCTGGAAAGAGACATAATTTTTCACTTTTCTGTAGATTATGAACAAATCTTCAGAGAGGGGGAAGGGAAAGTTCTTTATCTTCACTAACCTTGAATATCTCTAAGAAGGGAGTTGTTCTTTTTCTGGTAAGCCTGAGCAAACTGACTGTTAATTCCTAGTTGTACAGAAATGTAAGAGATTTGTGGAGAATTATGTCTCAGAATAGGACAATTTTGGACAGACTCTACAGAAGAAAGAAAAACTAAAACTTGAGTCTTGTGAAAGAAGATGAAGGTACGCACGTGTGCACGCTCAGTCGCTCAGTCATGTGCAACTCTTTGTGACCCCATGGCCTGTAGTCCACTAGGCTCCTCTGTCCTTGGGATTTCCCAGGCAAGAATGGAGTGGTTTGCGTTTCCCAGTCCAGGGGATCTTCCCAACTCATGAGTTGAACCCATGTCTCCTGTATTGCATGGGAAGCCCAAAGGGTACACACATTCCATCAAAAACAGTAATAATTTTGGGTGTGACTGAAGTATAGACACAATGCCTTGGCTGATTATGTTGAAAAGACATCCAGCCATAGCACTGTAGGACACACAAAGAGACTAAATCTTAAGAGTTTAGAGTTGGCCCTAAGGCTGATAGAGGGTCTTTGAGTGCTTTGACATGAAGGCATAAGTAGAATTGCTTTAAAGAATGTAACTGTTTGGAAGTACGACTAGGAGAAGGAAGTGCAAAGCTAATATTGCCATTTCTTCACAAGCTTTGACCAAAATATAAACAAACATTGTGCCAAAGAACGTCCTTCAGGTCGTATATTCTTTCTCTCATCTTGATTTTTCCCTATTCTTACTTTCTTTCTAATACAAGTTTGTTGTTTTTCCATCACTCAGCCCTGCCTGACTCTCTGTGACCCCATGGACTGTAGCATACCACTGTTGTCTGGAGTTTGCTCAGGTTTATGCCCATTGAGTCAGTGGTGCTATCTAACCATCTCATCCTCGGTCACCCTCTTCTCCATTTTACTGCTTCCTTTATTTGCCAAAAATTTTATGCTATATGCTACAAGTCCTATATTTAATAAGAAATCAAATTTCCATTAGTTCAGTCACTCCCAAGGGTCCTTTACCTCACATGGCTATCATTTCTGCGTCAGTCTTCTCGAGGGTGACTTGGATTTCTCACACAGGGCCTGGAAGTAGACACTACATCCATATAGCCCACAGTACTATTTTTATATTACATATATTATGCTCTTGTAAGAATTTTTCTTATTGCTGGCATATAAAATTTGGCTATCAACTTTGTTGCCATGTGTAAATCTTTATATATTTATGGAAATTTTTGATATATAGTATAATTATACTTCTCTATCTCAAGTTGTAATATTGTCCCCATTGATGTGTGTGCCCTTACAAAAACTCCTACAGCATTGGTAAATTCCATTTTTTTACTTATTTAAGTCCAAAACATTTCAGTTATACTTCACTCCAACTACTCGAACACACATTCACATTATCCAAACATAACAGCACCAACAGTTACTTATCTCCAGAGTAAGCCTGTCCAACCTATTTGTTAACAGTCTATTTCAATTGCACTTATTATTCCATCATCCATCAACCACCGCTTACCTGATGTCTTCATTTCCTCCCTATATAAAGTGCCCTCCTCATCTTCAACTTTTTCTCTATGTAGACTGAATTTAAAGTACATAAATTCAATTTTGAGGATATATGCCCCAACTCTATTTTTCCCTTACCCTTTCTTCATCTGCTGAGAAAGTTGATCAACTGTTTGTCTTTTGATATCCAGGTCTCTGAGTACTAAAGAAAATTATCCAAGCAAATACACCAGGGATGACTTCAGTTCATTGTGATAAATTTCATCGAGGTCTCAATCAATAATTTACAAAGCTATTGATATTTAATTTAAAGCTCCATGGGATGTTATCTTTGAGGTCTTTGAACTAAGTCTAGCCAAATATCCATGAGATTCAGAAAACATTCTTTAATTCATTGAATACTTGAAAATTGGAATAAGAGGGATTATCTCTTATGAAAAGCATAGTTCAATACTACATAATTTCAGAATATTTTGTATATTTATAGAAAGTATGTTTACCTGAAGAATTCCATGAATGGAGGAGCCTGGTAGGCTATAGTCCATGGGATCGAAAAGAGTTGGACACAACTGAGCAACTAACACCTTCACTTTTCAAGAGTTCAAAGCCAGGTATTTCACAAACTGGTACCAAGACAACTTTAATTATTTGAAATAGATTTCCTTGTTCTTTAGTATTTCTGAACATGGAAATTCTCAGTCCGTCACTTAATATTTATTCCTTGATGCATAATTTACTTATTTTAGATGTATTTTCTTTGAAATATAAGTCTCAACTATGCTTTATTTTTTTTGTGTTGTGTTTCAGACCTGGTCTTATATTCACATACTATGGTGTACAAATTTAATGCATTTATTATATTTAACACTATGACCTTTAAGATTATCATCACACTGGAAATGTCCACATTATTCTTTTGTTGATTGTAAAATACTAGTGGACAGAATATATGTTGAAAATATTCTTTGAAGTCCTTGTATTAACAGAAGACTATTTAATAACCTTTCAAAAATAATGATTTAATTATATTAAAAAAATTCTGATCTTGCTTACACTTTTCTCGTACTTGCGTACACAAACAAGCAATCTTTCTGTACAGCAAAAATTCTTTAGCAAGCTAGCATAATACAAAGCATGTATGCTTAAATTTTATCTGATATGGTAAGAGGTCAAGATAAATGCCTTCAGATCAATAAAATAGACCTTCAGGGACATATATGAAAGACACATAAAGATTTTACTTTAGATATTAGAGTCATATTTGGATATATGATGCTTAACACATTTTTTCTTCCTTTCTATAGTTGGATATTGATTTTTAGTATGAATTGCTAAATTTGCAATTTTTTTTTTTACTTTGCGTATAAATTTAGCAATTTTATAAAGACAGCTTGGTGGAGGCAGAATATTGCATGGAAGCAATAAACTTTATTCTGTATTTAATCAGAGATAACCCAATATTCTTCCTAAGTATCATCAGCATCTGGAAGAAATATCAATTAAATTCTCTCATTCAGATATTTACAATTTATATAATTGACTAAAAGGAAAAAGAATGAGAAGCAAGAGAAAGAAATCTTTTTATAACAATAAAAGGGAGAAAAATGACCATGTTTTGGAAAATTACTATATTTTGGAAGCTTGGCCAGTGGTCTATACGAAAACATGCTTGACGACTTGAAACATCACCCCCCCCCCCATTTTAAAGACTAAAGATTGCATCATTAGTGCTTACACAAAACTTACTAGTTAAGGAAAGAATCACTCTTTACGTTTTCATACTAAAAGAAACTAGGGAAGAAGTTTACTTTTTTTTTTTTTCATTTTTTGAGACTAATTTGTTATCTCTGCTCTATTCTACCTTCTCTCTGTTCAGTGCTCTGACTTGCTGGTGGTGCCTGGGTAGACCTTTATGTTACATACTCTGACAAGTTCAGTACCTAATTACTTAATCCATGTTTCTCCTATTTCAAATTTACAAAAAGGAAAGATGTGTTTGTTTGGCTTCCTAAATCTGCTGACCTTCACTAGACAAATGTTTCCTTTGGGTCCAATAATTCTCATAAATAAGCCTTAATTAATCAGCATTCTATATATTCACACTCCAAAAAACTTTATTTTTTGGCTTCTAATTAGTATGAATTAATGAGGTTCTTGCTATAAAATTCATTCTAATTTTCTTGCTAATCAGAATTCACTCTTACCTACTGTGATGGTATGGTTTGGTTGATTGAATATCCTATTCTCAGTGGTTTCTCCAATCACAGGTCAATTGACTCCTTTGCTTCAACTCCTCTGTTTGGAAATGGCTCTCATATTGCTCGTAATTCAGCTTTCTCACAGGAATGCTGTGAAGTATCGTGAAGGAGGAGCCAGCACTGACAAATTAAAATCGAATGGAACTGAGGATTCAAGGACCTATGATTTGCACCTGGTCTTGCTAGTTAAGAAACATTGTAGAATAAACTATTTTTCTGTGCCTAAATTGTTCTTGTTTAAAATATTGGAATTAAATTTTCTGTTACTCTTTTGGAAAGACTTACGTAGCACCTGTGAGAAAATGAATGAAAAAAAGATAAATAATAGCCAACAGTAATAGTAAATAATATTTAAACACTGAAAGGTGATTTTGGGAAGAAAAGAAAAAGGTGTGAGATGAAGAAGTTGAGAAGGAACGTTGGCAAATCCTCCTGTTCAAGAGGGAGGGGATAGAACCTGGGACTCATTTTCCTGCAACAGTTGTAGGCACATTATAGTAAAAATCCAAACTAAGAAGTTAGATGTGGAAATAGCTGGCAGTGTGAGTGTGTGAAAATGTAGACTAGAATAAACAGAAAGCTGATCTTTCTCATGCTTCCTTGGCTATCTGTGGATTTTCTTCTAACCAAAGAGGTGAAAAAGATAACTTGAGAAAGAAAAATAGCCATACAGGGAGAACATATAAGTCACCAGAACATCTAAAGGCAATCCTTCATTTGACCACATTCAGGGGAAATAATAATGAGTGAACCTCTGGATGGTTTGATGGATATTAGTAATGCCTTCACAAGTGCTTAGGTATGGGAGAACATGCTGGAAATTCTAGAAATGTTTGGATATATTTAAAAGAAGTATTGGAAGAAACATGATTAAATTCAAGAAATATAGTATTTTATTTTTCTTTTTCATTCCAGACTCTATCTGCATTCGAAGAAGGCAATGGCACCCCACTCCAGTACTCTTGCCTGGAAAATCCCATGGACGGAGGAGCCTGGTAGGCTGCGGTCCATGCGCTAAGAGTCGGACACGACTGAGCGACTTCACTTTCACTTTTCACTTTCATGCATTGGAGAAGGAGATGGCAACCCACTCCAGTGTTCTTGCTTGGAGAATGCCAGGGACGGGGGAGCCTGGTGGGCTGCTGTCTATGCGGTCGCACAGAGTCGGACACGACTGAAGCAACTTAGCAGCTATCTGCATTGGCTTAATATTATCAAGGAGGATAAGAATAAAGTATCTTAACATATTTAGAATTTTGTCACTTCCTCCAATGGCAACTTCCTATTTAAAGAGATAACTTCATTGCTATTCATGAGATTTCCAGTGTGATTATTTGAATATGAAATAAGGCTGAATATAATAAAGTTATTAATGTCTCATGATTAATTATCCTTTTTTGGAGTAAAGAAAGCTTATCACAAGTATATTTGTGGGATGAGAGCAGCCATGAATACATAGAGTCAAATGAATATTCTTTATACTTATATATATCTTTGTCTAATGAAGATTACATCAAAGAAATTTTTATATCAGCATAAATTTGTGGCTTTGAAAAACAGAGAAAACATATATGATCACTAAATCATAGGTTAATTTGAAAGTCATAGATTTGTATCAGAATTGATCAAAAGAACTATTTAAATATGAATATTTTTTATTCTTAAATCTCCATTCTTTAACAAACCCTTAAGTTTGTTCCTCCTGTTTAATAGGGGTGAAATTATCTATCCACAATTTAATGTTGTTTGGTAAAATGTTCTCAGTACAGCAATTTTAAACCACTATGCTTATTAAAATTTCATTTTAATTTTCAAATTTCATTTGGCAACTATTCAGTGAAATGTATCCAACTCTTATACTCTTATCATTCACTCTTCCAAGCATTTTCTCTTCTCCTGATTATTCCTGACCCTCAACCCCCAGAAGGATTCTTGCAAAGAGGATAATAAAATAGTAGAAGAAACTTCTTAATTAAGATGATGGTTCATGGAAGAATCAGGGACTTGGGTGGCTTTTGGGGGACATTACTTTGCTTCTCCAGCTGTGGGAGGGGTTACCTATTCAGTTTCCATACTGATGATAATGGATATAGGGATACATATTCTATCTTCTCTGAATACACTTAGCATTGCTTTCTCAGGCAAATGCCTGGCAAGTCCTAAAACTCTTTCTTCTTAGCGAATGTCTTCTTCCTTTCCATTGAACTATCAGGGATTGTTTCTCTTTCTCTCTTTGAGCCAAGAGGGACCAGAATGGTAGTGTTCTTTCAAGAGCAGTAAGCCTCTTACATTCTGAAATCTCTATAGGAAGAATGAGCCAGCTTTTGTTCAGGTGAAAAGTGAATGTTAGTTGCTCCTTAGTGTCAACTCTTTGTGACTCCATGGACTGTAGCCTGCCAGGCTCCTCTGTCCATGGACTTCTTTGGACAGAGCCCAGCAGGCTTCAGTGGGGAGCCATTCCCTTCTCCAGAGGATTTTCCTGACACAGGGATCAAACCCACGTCTCCTGCATTGCAGGCATATTCTTTACCATCTGAGCTACAGGTATTGCTCCCAAATTCCAGGGATATTTCTGTGAATCACTATTTTTTTCACCAGATAGGCAAACATAATCCAAGAGGAACTATTTTAAAAATCCCAGAACTTTGGTGGTGGTTCAGTTTAGTCGCTAAGTCGTGTCCATTCTTGTGACCCCATGGACTATAGCCTGCCAGGCTCCTCTGTCCATTGGATTCTTGCCGGAGTCCAACTCCAGCAACCAGGGATTCAACCTGAAAAGATGAATGGTGTCGGCGAATGAGACAGCCTCTGTTTTCTTTTGGACTGCCTGTTTATTTCAAGTTTAAGATTCTCTTTTATACTTTTGCAAAAACATTAGGTCAGAGGTTTGACATTTTCACTTCCCCTTCTCTCAGATTTATTATCTCCATAAATCATTGTTGCTTTTCAAACAGAGTTCCTGCTTCAGTGATTCTCTGGGACTCAGCCTTACCATCTATTATCTACCTCTTCTAATGTGTCCTATAGTTAACCTGTGATTACATTGTAACTCATGCTACATTCCTCAGTTTACTATTTATCTTCCTAAATCCTGTTTGCCCCTATCATCCTGAGCTCACTATCTGTTAAAAAGGCTTCTAGCTATAGTGTCCCTAAAAATTCCTGTTATAAGCTATAGTAAAATATGCTAACTTTACAACATTCCTTAAATCTTTAACTTCTAACTATTTTAATTATTTCTAAGCCCTAAATTCAGTAAACTCCTTTGCCATAAACATTCTCCTCACAAATAGGCTTCAGATATTAATCCTTCCCATGGCCTCAAGCTACGGCCTATGTGCTCATCCTGGAACATTCTTTTGTAAAAGTCCTTGAACAAATGTCAGTTATTAACTTTATGAAATTATTTTCTGAGCAATGCTGCAGAAGGCTTTGTGCCTTCTCATGCTCCTCTCAAGAACAATAAGCACCTTAATATTCCTTTTCAGTCAACTCAGCTGAGGAGAGGAAAAGAAAAGTCAGAATTACAAGGCCTAACTCCTTCATTCCGGGATCCGTGCCTGCGGAATGAGGAGAGGGGGCTGGGGGCCATGCCTCCATTTTGTCAATAATGCCTAACGTGGCTCTCAACAGATTTCCAGGCAAGAATACTGGAGTGGGTTGCCATTTCCTCCTCCAAAGGAACCAACCAGGAATTGAACCCAGGTCTCCCGCTTTGAAGGCAGACTTACTACCAGCTAAGCTAGGAGGAAAGCCCAGAATATTAATACTCAGAAATTTTACTGTATCCATTGTGGTGGATAGGCTCAAAGGTGGTCCCCAAGATTTCTACTGCTTGGTCTTGAAGTTCATGTGAAATTCTCTCACCCTGAGCTTTGATAGGACCTGTCAGCTCAGTCACTCAAGTGTGTCTGACTCTTTGTGACCCCGTGGACTGCAGCACATCAAGCTTCCCTGTCCATCAACAACTCCCAGAGCTTGATCGAACTCACATTCATTGAGTCAGTGATGTCATCCAACCATTTTATCCTCTGTGTTACATTCCGAGCCCAAGTCTCTGAATAGACCGAGAGAACAAGTCCCCCATGGCAATGCAAAAGCAGGAAGGGAGTTTATTTCCAACTCGAGTTAGGGTGCTCTGCTGTCTCCGGAGACATGNACTCACATTCATTGAGTCAGTGATGTCATCCAACCATTTTATCCTCTGTGTTACATTCCGAGCCCAAGTCTCTGAATAGACCGAGAGAACAAGTCCCCCATGGCAATGCAAAAGCAGGAAGGGAGTTTATTTCCAACTCGAGTTAGGGTGCTCTGCTGTCTCCGGAGACATGGAGTGAGGCAAGAGAGCCCCGAGTCCAGAATTACAGGAGTATTTATAGGCTTTAGACAAAGACAGAGATTCGGCGTGAGCTGATTGGGCATACAAGGCAAGACAGGAAATTGGTGTAATCTGATTGGTTACACAATGCACATGCACAGGGTTAAAGCTTTGTGCCTCATTCGGATTGGCTCTTTGCTCTTGAGCAAGGGAAATTATTTTTGACTGGGTCCTCATTATGTCATCCCGGATGAGATGTCCTTGAGCCCGCAGAGTCGCAGAGTCAGGAATTTTTCTTTGGGCCCAGTATTTTCTAAGGAGCCTGTCACTGCATCTGTGAGGCCTTACACTCTGTTGTCCCCTTTTCCTCCTGCTTTCAATCTTTCCCAGCATCAGGGTCTTTTCCAATGAATCAGTTCTTTGCATCAGGTGGCCAGAGTATTAGAGTTTCAGGTTCAGCGTCAGTTTTCTCAATAAATATTTAGGACTGATTTCTTTTAGGATTTACTTTTATCTTGCAGGCCAAGGGACTCTCAAGAATCTTCTCCAATACCACAGTTCAAAAGCATCAATTCTTCGGCGCTCAGCTTTCTTTATAGTCAAACTCTCACATCCATACATGACTACTGGAAAAACCATAGGTTTGACTAGATGTACCTTTGTTGACAAAGTAATGTGTCTGCTTTTTAATATGCTGTCTAGGTTAATCAGAGCGTTTTTTTCAAGGAGCAAGCATCTTTTAATTTTATGGCTACAGTCACAATCTGCAGTAATTTTGGAGCCACCCAAAATAAATTCTCTCACTGTTTCCATTGTTTCCCTATCTATTTGCCATGAAGTGATGGGACCAGATGCCATGATCTTAGTTTTCTGAATGCTGAATTTTAAGCAAACTTTTTCACTCTCCTCCTTCACTTTCATCAAGAGGCCTGTTAGTTCCTATTTGCTTTCTGCCAGAAGGGTGATGTCATTTGCCTATCTGAGGTTATTGATGCTTCTGCTGGCATTCTAGATTCCAGCTTGTACTTCATCCAGCCCAGCATTTCTCATGATGTACTCTGCATATAAGTTAAATAAGCAAGATGACAATAAACAGCCTTCATGTACTCCTTTCCTGATTTGGGACCAGTCTATTGTTCCATATCCAGTTCTAACTATTGCTTCTTGACCTGCATGCAGATATCTCAGAAGACAGGTAAGGTGGTATTCCCATCTCTTGAAGAATTTTTCATAGTTTGTTGAGATAACACAGCATAGTCAATGAAGAAGAATTAGATGTTATGAAATTCTCTTGCTTTTTCTATAATCCAGTATATGTTGGCAATTTGCTCTCTGGTTTCTCTACCTTTTCTAAATCTAGCTTGAACATCTGGAAGTTCTTGGTTTACACACTGTTGAGACCTAGCTTAGATAATTTTGAGCATTACTTTGCTAATGTGTGAGATAAGTGCAACTGTGCAGTAGCTTGAACATTATTTGGCATTGCCTTTCTTTGGTATTAAAATGAAAACTGACCTTTTCCAGTCCTGTAGCCACTGCTGAGTTTTCCAAATTTGCTGGCATATTGAGTGCAGCACTTTCACAGCATCATCTTTCAGGATTTGAAATAGCTCAACTGGAATTCCATCACCTCCACTAGCTTTGTTTGTAGTGATGCTTCCTAAAGCCAACTTGATTTCACATTCCAGGATGTCTGGCTCTAGGTGAGTGATCACACTGTCATGGTTTGGACCTGTGTATTGTTTTTTTATTAATAGTAGAATATTGTGAAGACAAGAAGATGTATGGGATGATGTGAACTTGATTACAGTACATGAGCTTGTCACCCACCTTTAAAGGAGAACCTTTCTCCCTCACCTGCTTTTAAGAAATAAACTGGCCTAATGTGAGCATCCATGTGGACAGGGTCATATGGCAAGGAACTGAGGATAGCCCATGATCAACAGCCAGGAAGAAGGAAATAATCTTTGTCCAGTAAGGAGCAACTCTTTCCCAAATCAAACCTTTGATTAGACTCTAGTTTTGATAGACACATTGATTGCAACTTTGTGAGATCTGGAAGAAAGGACTGAGGTAAACAGTGCCCAGAAGCCTGATCCACAGATACTATGAGATAACACATGTGTTTTTAAGTGCTTAAATTTGTCACATTTTTGTAACAAAGCTTGAGGAAAGACTAATCTCTCTTCTGCAATCTTTTTTTTTTTTTTTTTTTCTTACTGGTGAGTGAGAAATACAACTGGGGAAATACTAGTCCTCTTAGTTTTCATTGACCTTGTCTATCCATTGTGAAAAGTTCTGCCCTGAATCTTACTAAAAATGATGGAGGTGGGTGGGAAAGGAAGTGAAAATGGTCCTGCAGTGGAAATGGTTTCAGTCAGGTTTTAAAAAAGAAAGTTTTCACTTGAGACTGTATTATAGGAGGAACTGTGCGAAAAGGGAAGAGAAAAGAAATGAAAAAATACCTGTTAACAGTGAAAGAATTAGTAACAGAAGACTGTCAGAAACACAATTGTATACTATAAAAAGTAGATCTTGTTGATTTATGAAAATAAATAAGGAAAGAAACAGCAAGCAAGTGGAAAGCCATAAGACATCAAATTAGATTTTTAAAATAGAGTTATAAGGAACAGAGGTTAGCCTGATGTTACAAGAAAAAAAAAATTAAGGTCAAAAATAATCAGTGTAACTAAGAAATAAACTTTCTAAACATCGCTGTGCATTGAATGAGGAAAATATTTTTACATGTTTACTCTTACAGTAAAATAAGCCAGACTCAAGGGAGCTTTGAAAGATAGGCATGTCAAAGCCAGTCCAGAAATCGGTAAACGCCATTAACCGTGTGTTTCTCAGTTCAATCACTGAAAATGGAGGAGGCATAAAACTGAAGTCTGGAGAATTTTGTTGACATGATATGGCTTCCTCCTCCTATGTTGTAACATCCATAGTTTTGAAAGCAATAATAGATCCTCAGGAAGTAGACAATGTCTTAAAATATTCCAAAGGAAGAAGGAACACTTCACTAAATTTAATATTTTCCTAGCTGTTTATGTTAACCATTGGCAATATTTTCAATGCGATTTAATATTGGAGAAAAAGAAAATAAAAATATAAGTGGAAACATTTAACAACTCTAAACCACATAAAATGGAAAACATTAGCTTAAAAAGAAAAGAGAAGGTGCCAAAGCTGAAGCTTAAAAGAAATTAAGCCTGTCAGTTATAACTCGATTAAACTAACTAAACTGAAATTATTAGATATCTGCAGGAATTTGCTGGAGTTCTGTTATTTCTGACCAAGTGATATATTCAATCTAAAATAATAACTAAGGAAACATCACAGAATGCTTCATAAATTTAGGAGAAATAGTGCTTGGAACTATAAGAAAATACAGTACTTATGTCTGATTTCAGCTATTTGACAATATATCTGGGATTATGTTTTGCAAAATATGTTACTACTAGTTTTCATCAAATTTGGTGTTGAGCTAGATATTAGCAAATGGAATAGAAAAGAGTGAAAAAAACTTGTAAATGCACATATATTTATTTGTTACCTAAAAAAATTTGATTCAGCTTTTAAACCTGGACAAATACAATTTGTAAAGGAAAAGAAAGCAGTAGGTTGAAATCCAGTGCTAGCCTATAAGAATATGCTTCTGTATGGTAGTAGCTGTGAGGAAAATACACTGACTTCCAAATTTTCAGTCTGTGTCTGGTCAGAGAGATAAGGTAACATAGATCATGAAGTCACTGAATATGCTACGATCCTCTATTGTTGCATTTTCTGAGAGTATGTGAAAAGCCCAAAGATAACAGGGAAAAGTCATCAGTTTCCTTTGTAAGTGAAAGGCGGAGGGAATGACGCTTGAAGTAGAATTTGGAGATAAACAAAATCCAACAGGTAGAAAAAGGAAGGGCAGTTTAGAAAGAGCAACAGTATATGCAAAAGGATGTTAATGGGAAATCAAAGTAGTTTCTTATTGCTGATTTTGTCTGCTACCCAGAGACAGGAAGCAAAATGATAGTTTGGAAACTGACACGGAACAAAAATTCAAAAATGATCTGAGAGATAGTTACGTATCAACAGAACTTGGTAATTAATTAAATATGGCATTGGAAGAATGGAGTAGAGGATATCTAAAGTTACAGCTAAGGGCAGCCAGGGCAGTATCATCAACAGAAACACAAATGCAGGAAGATCAGTTTTGCATGGATCCGTTTTGGGATGGATATTGTTAACTAAACTTGTCACAAGCATTTTGTAATATATGAAAAGTGACTTTCTGAAACACAGGGGATGTAGCCCAGGCTTCCTGGGTGGGTCAGTGGTAAAGAATCCACCTGCAATGCAGGAGCTGCAGGAGATGTGGGTTCAACCCCTGGGTTGGGAAGATCCCCTGGAGGAGGGCACAGCAACCCATCCCAGTATTCTTGCTTGGAGAATTCCATGGACAGAGGAGCCTGGCAAGTCTCTTTTATCTCCTGCATTGACAGGCAGGTTCTTTAACATTAGGGCCACCTGGGAAGCCCTACAATACTATTACATGACTGTACAAAAAAATGTTCTCTTCAAACTTGAGGAACATTTATTCTGAGACCCTTAAGACTGCATATTTCTGGTGGGTAAAATTAAAACCAGTGGGAAATGGCAACTGTTTGCTTTTCAGTTCTTTCTAATTTTTCTACCATAAATATGTCAGTTTGATAACTAAAAAAAATCGTTAAAATTCTCCTTCAAATAATAATTCTAAATTGTGGAATGGTAAAGAAAATCATTAAAAGTAATTTTGAGAAATAATGATATTTCATTCATTTTAAATAACAGCTCTTTTGCTTTTATTGGGATAAAGTTTAAACAGAAATGATTGACTAAAACGTGCCACTGCTGTTTCGTTAGAATGTGTAAATTAAAGCAGAAAGAATCTGTAGTTACAGAGTAAATAAATGATTAAAATACGGTTACTAATTTTAAAAGACTAAAGAGAGGTTGGATTGTTCCTTTCTTTTGCTGCAGCCACTCTCTGCACTCGCACCAACTTCGTAAGCCCAACAAGGTAGGGGCGATGTGCAATGAAACCAGCTTGTTACAGCAGATTGACTAGGTAGGGGATAGGTAGAAAGTAGCTGATTCTTTTTCTCTAGTTGCTGTTGGCGTCTTTGGAGAAGGCAATGGCACCCCACTCCAGTACTCTTGCCAGGAAAATCCCATGGACAGAGGAGCCTGGTTGGCTGCAGTCCATAGGGTCGCTAAGAGTCGGACACGACTGAGCGACTTCACTTTGACTTTTCACTTTCATGCACTGGAGAAGGTAATAGCAACCCACTCTGGTATTCTTGCCTGGAAAATCCCAGGGACGGGGGAGCCTGGTGGGCTGCCGTCTATGGGGTCGCACAGAGTCGGACAGGATTGAAGTGACTTAGCAGCATTGGCATCTGTTAGAAAAATATTTCCCCTGGCTTTTGTTGAAAAAATATTTAACAATATTCAAAGAATAAGCTCTTAATAAAACTCCAGTCTAAGCAGAACAATTACAGAACTTCAAATGTTCGTTCATTTTATAACTTATAACCTTTTCCAGTTCAGTTTTACTTCAAGTCTGAAACACTTGCAGTGGGAAAGACTGGTATGCTCCACATTTTCTCCACTGCCTATCATTGTTTTGGACCCTTGAGAGCTGGAGCTCAAAAAGAGAGGAAGTAAGAAGAAAGCCAAGGCATTCTTTACCTGAATCTACTGCTTCCTCCTGTACCTTCATTTCACAGTTTTCGATTCTTTCTTTCTTCTGTTTGTTTGGACACATCAACTCTATTCAGACTTTTTCTTCACAAGTTCCCTTCATGTAGAGTAAAACATTCTCAGACTTAAAATTTCCTCTTTATCTATTGGTCTCCAATGATTCACTTCTTTCAAGGGTTACCTTGTTCCAGCAGTTCTTGCCTTTCAGTTTTTTCCCTAAATGGATCTGTTTCAGCTCTTCTTTTGGTCGACTCCACACTCATCTATGAGAAGCTAATCCACCATCTTTGTCCAAATTTTGGAAATACATGTTCTTTGTAAAAGGGTTTTTTTTCTTTTTTTTTTCTCTCTCTTTCCTCTGACATCAGGGAAGGCAATTTCAGTCACACATTCTTGCCCTCAGATTTCTCAAAGGTCAGATTCTTATCCCTATCCTTTACATTTGAAGGACTGCATGGCTAACCATAAGATTTTGACTAATCAAAAAAAAAAATCCATTATCTTCTGGCATTTAATTTTGAATAATATTTGTTTATTCATATTTTATATCTCCCTGTCTTTCTATGCTGCATAATGGGCAACATATTCCAGTCTATCTTCAAGTTTATAAACATTCTCTTCAGTTGGGTTCGTTTTGCTCTATAAGGCATCCCTCAACTTTTTAATGATAATGCTTATATTTTTCATTTCCAAAAATTAATTTCAAAAAGTCTGCTTGCTGCTGCTGCTAAGTTGCTTCAGTCATGTCTGTGCGACCCCAGAGATGGCAGCCCACCAGGTTCCCCCGTCCCTGGGATTCTCCAGTCAAGAACACTGGAGTGGGTTGCCATTTCCTTCTCCAATGCAGGAAAGTGAAAAGGGAAAGTGAAGTCACTCAGTCCTGACGGACTCTTAGCGACCCCATGGACTGCAGCCTCCCAAGCTCCTCTGTCCATGGAATTTTCCAGGCAAGAGTACTGGAGTGGGGTGCCATTGCCTTCTCGGAGTCTGCCAGGTTATGTATAATAACATCTTGTTTCTTTGTCAATTTTAATCATATTTTATCTAGATAATGCATATTTATGGTCATTTATATTCTATGTGCTTTTTAAAGTCCAATACTTGATGTCTTTGGAGATAGGATTTTGAATAATTTCTTCTGAAATTTGTTTTAGTTTTGTGTTTGTAGGGTTATTGTTCTGTTTTGTGTTTAGATAATATTTAGCTAAACTCAGTCTAATGGATTTGCTTGACTTTTTTTTTTCCCCTAGAGAGAATTTGCATTTGCATTGCATCTGGAAGTGTTATAAACTTTAATTTACCTATCTCTCTTAAATATTTCCTAGAAAGTTATACCAGAAATCAGAAATCACGGTTATACGCCATTGTCTTGAAATATGACATATAGTCATCACTAACTATAAGTGAGGCTAATAAAATGTTATTTTTGTGTTTAATGTCTCCCAAACAAAATCCTTGTGGCTCAACTGGGAAAGAATCCACCTGCAATGCAGGGCATCTGAGTTCCATCCCTCGGTTGGGAAGATCCCCTGAAGAAGGGAAAGGTTACCTACTCCAGTATCTGGTCTAGAGAATTCCATCAACTGTGTAGTCTATGGGGTCTCGAAAGAGTCTGACATGACTAAGTGACTTTCACTTTACAAACAAAATCAGGCTTACCTTAGAAAGTGGAAAAGAACGGATAGGAATAGGGGACTCACAGTCACAATGTGGTCTGTTTTGAGAATGGCACTGTTTAAACACTCAGGGTATATCAATTGCATGGAAATTTCATGTAAAATTCAAGGTAAACACAGAATGTATTTGCATTATCCCTCAACACCTTTAATTATGCTCAACATTTTTAGGATAGGATAATCATGTAGAGACATTTCTAAAAATATTAGACATTCAAATTCATACTTTTGAAAGTTGAGTTTAACTTCATATATTCTTCACACCAGTAAAGATAAAATGTTGAAATATGTCAAAAATATATTCAAAGTCAAAATTAAAGCTGTGTACTTTTTTAATTCATGAAATTTAGACTGTTTTTCTTTTTATTACCTATGATTTTCAAGAAAAATTCTTGTGTCATAAATATTTCATACTGATGACAGTTTCTGTGAGGAAATATTTCAGCCTTTAGTGTTTGTATGTTCTACCCAGGAATTCTAACTAAAACACTGAATAAGAGGATTGAAAGAGAAAGTTTATCGATTAAAATGAACTTAAATAATTTATATTGTTTTTCTATCTACTAAAAAAGTTTTTGAAACTCAGATATTATTAATCAGTATTTTTAACCTGTGACCTGAAATTCCTTGGCTCAGGAAATATATATATATATATGTTTTATATATTTTTTTAAAGTTTTGCTATCACTGTAAGAGGCCAAAATTCCATAACTAAAATGAACTCTAGCAGATTAGTTATAAAGCACAATTAAGGATGTATCCATAAGTAGAATACGAGAAATGTATGCCAGTGTCTGAGTCTATGTTCAACAAAGGTTTCACACTTCCTCCAGTAGAAGTGAAGTGAAGTGAAGTCACTCAGTCGTGTCCAACTCTTTGTGACCCCGTGGACTGTAGCCCACCAGGCTCCTTTGTCCACTGGAGTCTCCAGGCAAGAATACGGGAGTGGGATGCTATTTCCTCATCCAGGGGTTCTTCCCATTCCAGGGATTGAACCCGGGTCTCCTGCATTGCAGGCAGACGCTTTATCCTCTGACCCAAGAGAAGGAGTTAAAATGTTCCATGTCTAGAAGAGTGTTTTGAATAAAAGTTTCCAAACTGAGAGAGCTCAAAAACAAATGTGCACAGGCAAAGTGACCTATATTGTGGCTTCCAAGAAAAAGAGAAGCAGCTTGAGACCAAGCCCGTATCAGCTCACAACATAAAGTCATAGGTAGAATTCAAGCTTTGTTATTTCCAAAGAACAAAGACAGCAGACTTCCTTCACTGAACATAAACAGAAAGAATAATTTCAATAAGTAAGCAAGCTCATTTCCCTTAATCCGTAAATACTGGGACTCTGTTTTATAATGGTTTTAAATCATTGATAGGTTGTAACGAGGGGAGAAATCATTACTGATTCACTCACAAATGTATTCTGATAATTATCCACTTAGTGTGTATTGCCTGTTGCCGGTTCATCCCTAGGTAGGAACTAAACAGGAGTGATGAGTAAGGTTTTGACATAAACTTATAAAAAGAATCAGAAATGTAAAGTATATGTATAGTTTTGGTAGAGTGCTAGCTGTCATTTGGAATCCTTAAAAGATCATTTTAGTATGAAGTCCATTGAAATGTGGGTTGGTAGTCAGAAGTTCTCCGAAGTTTCTCTGTATATGTGTATGGTTTAGAAAGAAGCTATTAGAATGAGTGATGTTGAAGTTTGTTTGAAGACTTTCTTTAGAAATTATTACAATTATTTTGGGAAAATATGATGTAGTTAAATCATTGCAGTTCTTAATGTTGTTTCTAACAAAATGATACTTTAAAAGTGGAGAGTGGAAGTCTGGGGATAGAGATAGCGTAAGGCTGGACACAGTACATCTGCTGTATGCAAGCATATAGGATTGAGAAAAATGTACTCACCTGATGAATGTATTTTAACCTCATAATAATTACAAACTTGTGGGACATTTCATTCTTTTCAACCTATTTGTACTTTTGGATGTAAATTGTGTCTTTTATAGATAGTTTCTATTTGGATCATGTAAAATTCAAGGTAAACACAGAATGTATTTGCATTATCCCTCAACACCTTTAATTATGCTCAACATTTTTAGGATAGGATAATCATGTAGAAACATTTCTAAAAATATTAGACATATTTGTTTATCCCTTCCATCAGTTTTCTACTTTTTTCATTCAAGTGCTCAATCCTTTTGCATTTAATGTAATTATGTTATAATTTTCTCTTACTTTACTATTATTTTATATATTTTAATGTCTTTTTTNATGTATTTGCATTATCCCTCAACACCTTTAATTATGCTCAACATTTTTAGGATAGGATAATCATGTAGAAACATTTCTAAAAATATTAGACATATTTGTTTATCCCTTCCATCAGTTTTCTACTTTTTTCATTCAAGTGCTCAATCCTTTTGCATTTAATGTAATTATGTTATAATTTTCTCTTACTTTACTATTATTTTATATATTTTAATGTCTTTTTTGTTCCTCTATTGTTCCAATACTGTATTATTTTTGCTATATCAATGTTTTCTAACGTACTGGGTTAACCAAAAATGTCGTTTGGCTTTTTCCATAAGGTGTTACAGAGAAACCCAAATGAACTTTTTGGCCAGCCCAATATCATTTGAATTCTCTTATTACCTCATATATAATTTTTTTCTTCTTTAGTATTTCTTTTTTGTTATTTCTGTAGTGCTTACCTAGGGATTATAATTAACATGCGATAATATTTAGTTGGTTTAATATTAATTAAGTTCAGTAATATGAGAAAAGTTTCTCTTATATAGCTCCATTCTTCCTTTTCCTTTTGCTATCAGTATCATGAAACTTACATCTTTCTACATTGTAATATATCAATACAATTTTCTGGTAGTTGCTTTTTCAGTTGTTTTAAAAATTGCTTAAATTTACAATTTTAATGTTAGAGGATATATAATTTAAAAGGGCATATAGTTATCCCTCAGTACTCACGAGGGACTGATTCCAGGCCCACCCTCACATGCACCGAAATCTGTAAATGTTCAAGTCCTTCATATAAAATGACAGTTTGCCTGTAACCTGGTATTAATTTATCTATAGATTACTTATAATACCAAATACAACGTAAATCCTATATAAATAGTTATAAATATTAAAGTAGCAAGTTGCCAGAGTGGAACAAGTTAAAGTTTTACTTTCGGGGAACTTCTGGAATATTTATTTCATGTCTTGCTGAATATTTGGTGGGAAAAAAGTTCACTTCAATCGATCAGACTAAGAGTGATGGCGAGAACAGAGGAATTAGGAAGGGGAGTTGTAATGAGGTTAGGCATGCTAAGATCGTAGACTCAGAAATGAAATCAGAAGAAGAAAAATGTATTATTAGTAATGCTGTTGCTACTGCTAAGTTGGTTCAGTTGTGTCCAACTCTGGGCAACCCAGANAATCGATCAGACTAAGAGTGATGGCGAGAACAGAGGAATTAGGAAGGGGAGTTGTAATGAGGTTAGGCATGCTAAGATCGTAGACTCAGAAATGAAATCAGAAGAAGAAAAATGTATTATTAGTAATGCTGTTGCTACTGCTAAGTTGGTTCAGTTGTGTCCAACTCTGGGCAACCCAGAGACGGCAGCCCACCAGGCTCCTCCATCCCTGGGATTCTCCAAGCAAGAACACTGGAGTGGGTTGCCATTTCCTTCTCCAGTGCATGAAAGGGAAAAGTGAAAGTGAATTCGCTCAGTCGTGTCCGACTCCTAGCATCCCCATGGACTGCAGCCTACCAGGCTCCTCCGTCCATGGGATTTTCCAGGCAAGAGAACTGGAGTGGGGGGCCATTGCCCTCTCCAACTATTGGTAATAGCAACACTTAAAACAAGTCCATCTATGTCAGTTATTTATGCATTTATTTATATTTGTTATTAATTCTGTTATTGTCATTTGGGTTTTTTGATAATCATCCATATTTTGACACACATTTATTTAGCACTTACTAACAGTATACTTTGTCCTTGGGGCTGATTTACTAAAGTGGCCTGAAGGTACAGTCTCTGATCCTTATAAAACTAAAAGGTCAGTTTCTCAAAGCACTGGCAGTTTTTCATACTTTTGAAGAAAACATACTGCTATCATCTAGTGGATATTCTCATATGTAATAAAAGAAGACAATATATTTTTTACTAAAATATTTAGGATGTTAAAAAATGATCATAATCAAACATGACATTGCCTTTACTATCACTGAAAAAACACCAAGTGACTCCATCCCTGGTGAGATAGTCTATTTTGAGAATATTTGTCTATTTTATACATCTCAGACTTGTAATAATTCCCAGATAAGATATATGTCATACACTATTTTGTAATGAAATACTTTGTTTCCATTTTCTAGAACATATTCTAAAAATTAAATTTAAATCTAATATTGTGACCTACATAAGCAAAAATAATTTCCTTGTGTCTCAGATATGCATCTGAAATAGCTCCAAGAGTTTTTGTAAATTCAATAGAAAAAAATTTATGTTTTGAAATGACCCCTACTTTAGTAGTTTTATTTTAAAAGTTATATATTGCTGGAAACCAAGCAATTGATGAAATTTAACTCTAGCAATTAAATAGTCTAACTTTCCATTTATATGGCATATTATACTGTGCTATATTTTCTCCAAAATTATATGTACACAAATTATATTTAGAAATAGTAATTTACTGGGATATAATAAAACATGATTGAAATGTGATAGTATATGTTTCAAAAATTTAGTTTTCTTATTAAAAATTCTAGTTTTAACAGTGTAGCTTCTGTTTCATATGCTAATATGGGCACAATGAAAAGAATATTTCATATAGCCTTACTATATCTCGACATATAATTTCTCCATCAGATAATTTTAACAAATCCACAGTGTCCATAGTTTTACTTTAGAGAAATCTAGTCTTTGGTTAAACATCAAAACTCCTCAAAATATTTAAAAGCAAATTCTAATATCACTTATATATCATTTTGTATCACCTAAAAAACTTTCAGTTTTCAAATGTGCTCAAGGAACTCTGATGGGTGATGTGTGTAATATTATGAAACACAGCCAATTTCCAAATCTTAAGGATGTAAAGTGTTAGTGAATAAGAGGAATGTAGTTTTCTGAGGTTTATTTTATTGTTATATTCTAATAATCACTGAAAAACATGATACTAAATATAGATGGCTTTCAAGAAGTATTAAGGGCTTAGGAGAGCATCTTGATAGTATTGTTGGTTAAAGGGCACTGGTTACAAGTAAAACTTAAAAGAAAAAAATTTTTAAATATAAAAGCAGTTTAATCTCAGACAGAAGAGTCTGAACCTTATTCATTTATTCATTGTATTCTCTTAGTTGAGAAAATATGAAATAAAAACCTGCCCTTTAGAAATATTATGATTTATTATTATTATTGTACAGAGAAGGTTGGAGGAAAGCTACAGACAAGAAAACAATTAGAGACTTGCATTAGTCTAGAAATATGAAAATCACTTGGATTGGAAAATTAGCCACAGGAATAGGAAACAAAGCAGAGCTAATAGATACATTTCAAATATTTTATGTTACATAGTAAAATATTAGCTATTAAGATGAAGAAAGAATTTTAGAATAATTTATAATTTTGAGCTTGATTGACTAGAGACATATAGTAATTCCATAAAGGAGGAAGGTCAGAGATTCTGGCCATGAGGATTCAATATGAGTCTAATTTAAACATGTTGAACTGGAGGGAACAACAGATTGTGCAGTAATATATTTTGGTAAAGAATTGGAAATGTGGAACTAGAACATGTAAAATAGTTTGTAGGATCCTAAAGAATATATAAACTATATACAATTATATAATTAAACATGAACATCCCTACATATAGTTTTATTTTCATTAATTACTTATTACAAGCTGTAAAAATGAAATGGAAGAATGTGACTGATTATATACCTGTAAATATCCTTATTTTTCTTTATCTCAGTGGGTCAAACTAATTTTTTTTTTTTTAGATAATCAAATATGGTGACCTACTTTCCTTTTCAGAAGTCTTAGAAAGCAAGTTTATTTTTACAATTCCAATAATTCAAGTATTATTATAAACACTCTTGACAGTAATGGCATGCATGATGGATTCTGAAGAATAAAGCTGATAGGGATTACATACTTTGACTTCTTGTCTCCTATAAGCAGATAAAATGTTGAAAAGGAAAATAACTATGATGAATTAGGAATATTAAACAACATGTCACACTAATGAAGGAATTTATATCACAGGAAGATTCATTTTGAATATATATGTACAAAAGACAACTGAAAGCAATAGGATTTTTAGGGCCAAGGATATTTATGTCATACAAGGAATACAGTTTCCTGTCAACTTCTTTTACCAATGCAAATGAATGATATAATCATTCTGAAGGCATGCTATTACTATGTTACCACTGCTAAGATAAAGATAAATTATTTAATTATTTGTATCGATATTGTCTTACTAAATTGCCAATAGAGATTTTGCAAAGTAAGTAAATAATACTTTTTTTCTCAGTAAACAAAATCTTTGCACAGTTTTGTATTACCAATGTCTGATTTTTTCTGCTGAGATAAAGCTTTCTCTTTCCTTAAATCTGAGGTTTCTGAAAAAATGTTTCAGATATATTTAAGATTAATTACAGTGTGCTCAGAATTCTCTCCATACTTTTTGTCATAAAAGAGCTTTTATTCTTTGAATCAATATTTTTAAATCAATAGCTATCTCCCAATTGCTCGCGTTACCATCTGACGTATCTCCCTTTCCCCCATTTGTGGAAAAATGATCTTCCACGAAACCAATCCCCAGTGCCCAAAACTTTGGGACTGCTGTCTTAGATAATTATGGGAGGCAATGTTGGCTTGGTCAAATATAAGAGTATAAAAATTATAGAAAACTGATACTATTAGGGATCTAGTCTAGATTAGGATGACAAAACATGCTAAGGTGCAGAGAGACACAGACTCTGAGAGGACAAGCACAATTGGTGCTTTGGGGCCTGAGTAACTGAGTAAGTACTTTTATTTAGTGAGCTAGAAAATATTGGAGAAGATGCTGGTTAGATTTGCTTATTGATATCAGAAGGAAGATGCTTAATATAAATATGGCAGACATGGCATAGATTTGTGACAATTTCCCTCTCCATCACTCATGTAGATTATTTTGTTTTCATTAAAGCAGCATCTAATCATTGTCCTCTGTAAGAAAGTTTTTGATAAAAAATCAATCTACAGTTAGTATTTAAAGCAATCCATGAAACTTATTTAGATTAAGCAGCCAGAAATATTTAATAAAGAAGAGTTCTTGAAGAGTTAGTCTTGGGAATTATATTACTTGCTAATTAAAAAGAAAAGAATCCAGCAAAATAAATGAGAAGAAACACATAATGAGACAGGAAGAAGCCAAGAGAGGACAGTGTTGTATAGAGTGAAGGAAAACATACTTTAAGAAAGAAGAAATGGTCAACTATAGCAAATGCTGCATAACTGAATTTGTAAGTGCTGCAAATTATTTATTGAACTTCATAAAGTAGAAGTTAGCATGAACAATAAAATGTACCATAGGAATTAGACACATAGGTTCGATTGAAGTGGGTGTAAGAGAAAGTAGGAGGTAAAACAATTGAAGTTGAGATGGCATCGAGTCAGTGATGCCATCCAGCCATCTCATCCTCTGTCGAATGGGCGTGTCTATATTCTAATAAACAATTGTTTACTATTGAACATCATCAATTGAACATTCATCAATTGAAGTTGATGAATATATATAATGCTAATAATGCTATTCATATATAGCATTATATATGAATATATAAAAATATATATAAATCCCCCTATATAATATTAGGGGGATTTGGATGTAAAGCACTATAAAGAAAATAAGTGATAGTGAAGAGATACAGAGAACTAACGCACTTGTTTTTTCTTTTATTGAGACATAATTTCACCATGTTTCTCTGCTCATAGGAATCATTCATGTAGAACAAAAATTTAAGCAATAGAGAGAGTGTTAAACACTATCAACATTCTTGTGTTGATGATAGGGAATGGATCCCACTTTCAAAGGGAGGGGTTGGCCACAGACAGGTCATACTGAGTATTGTTCTCCGTGGCTTCAGTACTATCTGAATCTTTGTAACCCCATGGACTGTAGCCCACCTTGTTCCTCTGACCATGGGATTCTCCAGGCAAGAACACTGGAGTGAGTTGCCATGCCCTCCTCCTAGGGATCTTCTCAACCCAGGGTTTGAACCCATGTCTCCTGTTTTGCAGATGGATTCTTTAACCACTGAAATGAACACAAAACTTGTACGTGTGAATAATTAGGATTTAGGTGGGAAGATGAGTTTTTAAAACTTTTTAAAGTGAACTATGAGAAAGGGCATTAGGTAAGAGTTAAAGAGTAGGGGTGGGTAAAGGTTTCAAGAAAGAACAAAAGGTATGAGGTGATTGAATTAAAGGATAGGAAGATGTATTGTCTAAATTGGATATCAATGTTATCAATGTGAGATTTTCCCCAAGTACAGCAATTGGGTCTAGAAAGTTTGGAATTATAGTATACTTTGTAGTGGCTTGAAAGATTAAGGCCCAGGATTTTGTCTGTTCTTCAATATCTAATAAAGTAATCTCTCATTACTTGAGAGATCCACAGTAGTCTCATCTAAACAAAGCAAACCTCCAGTACCTTGTTTAACAACAAGATAGCATTTCCCAAGATTTTACTGTATACCAAGCCATGAGTTGAATAAGGATCATAATGTCATCAATATTCAAAACCATCTGTGTCAATGTTGTTACTGTCTATTTTAAATATCAACTACAAATTTTAAAGAAGGTAAGGAACTGATTCAACAAACAACTTAGCTAGCAAGTGTCAGAGTTTGGAATATCCCCTTGGTATAGAATTCTAATGCTTATCCTCAAATCCTTACTGCATTTTAGTCTTACAATAAGGGTCAAAAATAAAGCACAATTTAAAAAACAAAACAAACACTGCTCATTGGTTTAAAGGAATAGATGCCATTGGTTACTTTTGAGAAAGAGTTGGCAAGCCTTTTCTGTAAAAGTCCAGATGTAAATATTTCAGTCCTTGGGTAAAATGTGTCTCTGCTGCAACTATTCAGCGCTGCCATTGTAGCAGAACAGCCATAGATAATACGAAAATGAATCAATTCAGTTCAGTAGCTCAGTTGTGTCCGACGCTCTGCGACCCCATGAATCGCAGCACGCCAGGCCTCCCTGTCCATCACCAACTCCCGGAGTTTACTCAGACTCACGTCCATCGAGTCAGTGATGCCATCCAGCCATCTCATCCTCTGTCGAATGGGCGTGTCTATATTCTAATAAACAATTGTTTACTATTGAACATAATCTGCTTCCTCCTGAACAAAGTGATAGTCTTTGGTGAATTAACTTAAATGAGAGCCATTGTGAAATTCCTTAAGGATGAGACTTACAAATTTAATAATTCCCTATTTGCCAGCCACTAGGCTCAAAGACAGCCTTACAGTTGAGTTATACTGACAGAAATGTTTGACTCTAGGGGTTTTATTTACAGCATTTGAAAATAAAAAATAGGAGATACTTAAGAGAAAGGGAAGATATAACAAGGAAATAGAAATTAAATTCTAGAAAAAAATTGTGATTCATAAAGTAAAAATGGATATGAGACTATAACTGAAAGAACTTGATATAGCATCAAATATTTTAATTGATTTTGCTTTGAAATGTTACATAAGAGTTTAAAGTAAACCAGCACCTTAATTTTAGAAGGTATTAAAAATGATATATCAAATGCTACATTATAAAACTATAGACTATTAGGTTAAAAAGACTTTAAAATCAGTAATACAGTAGCTTCAAATATTTTATTTGGTATGTACTATCATATTCAGAATTTTTACAGGTGTTTTAAAGATGCTGCTGCTGCTACTGCTGCTGCTACTACTAAGTCGTGTCTCTCTGTGCAACCCTGTAGACGGCAGCCCACCAGGCTCCCCCATCCCTGGGATTCTTCAGGCAAGAACACTGGAGTGGGTTGCCATTCCTTCTCCAACGCGTGAAAGTGAAAGTGAAGTCGCTCAGTCGTGTCCGACTCTTAGCGACCCCATGGACTGCAGCCTACCAGGCTCCTCTGTCCATGGGATTTTCCAAGCAAGAGTACTGGAGTGGGGTGCCATGACTGTTAAATAATTTATAATGATGGTAACATAAACATCTTCCAAGGTGTTTCATTCCATCTTTGGAGATGCCTAAGAGAAAGTTTTTCCACTATGATGAAAGCTATCTAATCTTTTTTCCTTAAACAGTATTTCAGATATTTAAATATATAGTATAATTTAAACCATTAATAAAAACTGCAGTCAAGTAGACTAACCATAGAAAAATAGAAACACATAAAACTTTGAATTCCACTTCAGCTATTTAAATAGATAAGGTAAAAGTCAGACATTACAATATAATTTATTGGAAACCATGAAGATAAAAACATTTGATAAAGTATTTTTGAAAATGCTGAAAATTAAGTTAGAAGTTATTCATTAACACTGCTGTAAAGATACACCCTGTTGAAGACTATTAATAAATCAGTTACCATAAAGATTCAAAGAATAAAATCATGGGATACATAGTGAATTTCCAAACTTATTATACCACTAAATAATCTGTATCTTGCAATTATGGGCTTTTTTTTTTTTTTTTTTGCAGAAAAGCAAGCATTCTCTTTTGATAGCGTTTCGTACAAAAACATATGTTGTGATAGCCTTTGTAATATAGTTATTTTATCCATGTAGTAGTCATTACGTTCTTGCTTTATGTCTATTATAAAAAAATTAAACTTGGAGAAAATTGGACTTATTCACTCAGGCTGTAATGTACATACCATCTGTATGATGACTAATACAGTATCTGAAATATCATTAAACTGAAGCTTTAATTCCAATAATATTAAGGGGTATAAATCCACTTGATAGATAGAAAAATATTTTTAAATCCTTTGTTTCCATATCCTCTCTAAATTCTCTTGAGGAATTAGATAGACAATTTTAACAGATGTACTTTATTTATTATTATTTTTCAAACGGATGTACTTTAAACTCATAAGAATTTTTTTTTTCTTTTGACACTTTGTGTCAGACTGTGATTACTCTTTAAGCAATTTCTGAACTATCCCTACAGTTTTTAAAATTACATTTACTGAGGTATATATGTATGTATGTATGCACACACACACACACACACACACACACACACACACACACAATAGTGACAGTGGTTTAGTTGCTAAGTCCTGTCCAGCAGCAAGGATGGTAGCCTGCCATGCTCATCTGTACATGGGGTTTCCCAGGCGAGAATGCCAGAGTCTTCTCCAGGAGATCTTCCCTGATCCAGGGATCATATCAGGGTCTCCTGCATTGCATGTGAATTCTTTACCAACTGAGCTACTAGGGAAGTATATATACAATAAATATTTCTAAGATTTTCATTTATTTAAGCTCTTGCTTTCTGTTGGTATTATTTCTTTTCAGTCAGAAGTAATCCATTTAACATTCCTAGGAGGTCAATCACATCCCTGGTGGCTCAGGCTGTAAAGCGTCTATCTACAATGCGGGAGACCCGGGTTTGATCCCTGGGTCGGGAAGATCCTCTGGGGAAGGAAATGGCAATCCACTCCAGTACTTTTGCCTGGAAAATCCCATGGACAGAGGAGCCTGGTAGGCTATAGTCCATGGCGTCGCAAAGAGTCGGACATGACTGAGCTACTTCACTTCACTCCTTAGGAGGTCAATCAATTGAGAATAGTAGCTTTTGTCTTCCTTTACCTAAAAAGGGTGCAAGGAGATCCAACTAGTCTATCCTAAAGGAAATCAGTCCAGAATATTCATTGTTAGGACTGATGCAGAAGCAGAAACTCCAACACTTTGTTCACCTGATGTGAAGAGCTGACTCATTGCAAAAGATCCTGATGCTGGGAAAGATGGAAGGCAGGAGGAGAAGGGGATGACCGAAGATGAGATGGTTGGATGGCATCACCGACAGGATGGACACGAGTTTCAGCAAGCTCCAGAATTGGTAATGGACAGGGAAGCCTGGGGTGCTGCAGACCATGGGGTCGCAAAGAGTCAGACATGACTGAGCAACTAAACTGACCTAAAATTCTCACAATTTTGCCTTCTTTGTTGATAGATATTTTAATGGACCAAAAGTTATGAAATCTATATTTTTCTTAAGGACTTCAATGATGTTCCATTGTTTTATGACCAACATGTTTGTAACGAAAAGTCTGCAGAGGAAAACGGACCCTTTTCCTATGTTCCTTACCTCCCCCTCCCTCCTTAAGGCAGCTCATAAAAGCTTTTACTGAACTGAATAAACGAGTAGCCACTGTGGACCTCACAAGATTATTTAATTCTCAAAAATGTGTAGACCTTGATGGTAGATGTGCCACATGTTAATTTCCCTTCCTTTCATTTATTTAAAATATTGTTATGAGGATATTGTTGTCTTATTCGGAGGCACAATCTTGGAGGGGAGAGTGCATTTAGTCCCATGTGCAGCTGTACAAATTGTGGTGTGGCTCTATAGAAAGCCATGTGCTAAGAATAAACTCTGTTTAAAAAACAACACCAACAAAAAAAAACTGAATTGTTTCTATGTATATCATTTTCCTATAGCTGCTTTCAAGAATTTTTTTTTCATTTTGATTTTCTATGGCTTGACTACAATTTGCCTAATAATTTTCTTGGTATTTATTTTGTTTTGGGTTCACTGACCTTTTTGAATCTGTAATTTTTCTTGCATTTTACAAATTTTGGATAGTTTTCAGCCATAATAACTAATTTTCTGCCCCTTCTTCTTGCTCTCATTCTCTAGTATTCAAAGTACACGTACATTTCATTTTAACATACTCCTACAGATTCATAGGTTTTATTCATTTTTTAGAACTGTTTCCCACTTTGATTGTATAATTTGGGTCAGTTTATCTTTAATTCTTTCTTTGCTTTATTCTCTTTTGAAATTTACTCAATTTTAGTGTTAGTCGTTGGAAATTTAAATTTTTAAATTTTCAATTAAAAAATCTATTTTTGCTATATTTTAATCATTTTATGTATTATAAATGTTTGAATTTCTTTACCTACTTGACCATAGTTATAATATGTGCTTTAAAGTTTTGTTTGATAATTCCACCATCTGAGTAATACCAGGGTTGACATCTCTTGAATCTTGTAATATTTAGTACGTCAAGTCATTTTAGATTGAATCCTGTTGTGGGGACTATGTATACTGTTCAGTTCAGTTCAGTCGCTCAGTCTTGTCTGACTCTTTGCAACCCCATGAATCGCAGCACGCCAGGCCTCCCTGTCCATCACCAACTCCCGGAGTTCACTCAGACTCACGCCCATCGAGTCAGTGATGCCATCCAGCCATCTCATCCTCTGTCGTACCCTTCTCCTCNTATTAAATAATAGTGCTATTTTCAATGATAAATGGATCTCTAGCCATTGATTATCTAGAAAGATCCTTTAAAAACACCATCAGGATTTATCTTGTAGAATCTTGACTTCACAATTTACACAGCAATGTTGTCCCTATTCTCTAATTCAAATTGTAGACATTTGGTAGATACTGTCTTTGTCTCTCTTTGAAGAAAACCAAGACCTTATGTTTAACAGTTAATGAAGGAAAATCAAGACCATATGTTTGAGCAAAGAATTAACCATGATGACTTAATTCTAATTACATCTTTCACAAGGCTAATGATATATTTTCATTACTTTTCACTTTGGTATCAAACACAGTTATTGATTCTAAAGCATTCTGAAATGATCTCTCAACTGTATGATTGGAGGAAGACTTTTAAGTAACAGCTTGAAAATTTAGAACTCCTAGAGATGTAAATTTAGAGATTTAGAAATGTTTTACCTTTTTTTTTTTTTTTGGTCTCAGTTTAAGCTACTGCAAAGCATAGTCATTTGTTTCACTTCTGATCATTAGAATTGCATGAATAGGATAATCTTAAATGAAGTCCACTTCTCATGTACTGCTGACCAGTTGATGCTGAAATAAGATTGCTTCAGGAACTTTGACACAATCAGCCTGTGAAAAGCATGTTTTGACATGAAACTTAAGGGGTCATAGCATTATACACTCTGTGGACAGGGACAAAATTGATGTGAATCTGAGGGGCNATAATCTTAAATGAAGTCCACTTCTCATGTACTGCTGACCAGTTGATGCTGAAATAAGATTGCTTCGGGAATTTGACACAATCAGCCTGTGAAAAGCATGTTTTGACATGAAACTTAAGGGGTCATAGCATTATATACTCTGTGGACAAGGACAAAATTTATGTGAATCTGAGGGACATTCTGTCACCAACAGTTTATTGTTTCTTCTACACTGGAGTTGAATGAATGAATTTTTTAAAAGAAACACTTTTTAGTGTTTCCTCTAGAATATAGTAAACTAAATTATACTGAAAAGAATATAGTTATAACTAAATATATAGAAACTAAGAATCAAATGTTTGTTATGGGTTTACATGGAAGTCCTTGAT
Source organism: Neotragus moschatus (assembly GCA_006410615.1). NCBI lineage: Eukaryota > Metazoa > Chordata > Mammalia > Artiodactyla > Bovidae > Neotragus > Neotragus moschatus. The sequence goes on from SJYA01002698.1 coordinate 609,530, forward strand.
ATTGAAATTAGTATCTCAACATCAGTGTCTCAAAAAGAAAACTGGATCTTCCACAGCCAGACTAACTGATTTTTTTTTATCCCCAGATATCCAGTTCTACATTTTAGTAAACATTTTTCCTCCTACATTCCATCAGTTATTTCCAGTTTGTCTTCTGCAGAATCCAAAAACTCCTTGTATAGTTAAGCTAATACAGTCACTATTTTTAATAGGCAAAGTTCAATCTTTCTTAGTATTCCAATAAATCATGTGAATATTACTAAACTGAAGTTTATAATTTTTTTCTCAAATGAGAATTATATATTAAAACATGAATATGTTTATTTCCCATGAAATAGGGATTAAGGTCACACTCAAGCTTACAGTTTTCATGAATTCATTCATACAAATTAATAAAGACCAGTCTTGGCACCCCACTCCAGTACTCTTGCCTGGAGAATCCCATGGACGGAGGAGCCTGGTAGGTTGCAGTCCATGGGGTGGCTAAGAGTCGGACACAACTGAGCGACTTCACTTTCACTTTCCACTTTCACGCATTGGAGAAGGAAATGGCAACCCACTCCAGTGTTCTTGCCTGGAGAATCCCAGGGATGGGGGAGCCTGGTGGGCTGCCATTTATGGGGTAATACAGAGTCAGACACGACTGAAGTGACTTAGCAGCAGCAACAGCAGTCTTACTTTATATTTTCTAGATACCAGACACTCTTCTAAACAATTTTTATGCACCAAATTATAGAAACCTCATAATGCCTTAGAGGATAAGAATAATTATTATTTTCATTTTCACTGGAGCAACTCAGTCACAGAAAAGTTGAAATCATTGCTGAGATCACACAACTGGTGCAACTGAAATTCACACCAGAGTTTCTGGTTGCTAAGCAGATGCTTCACCCATGTGATAAAACTCCTCTCCTTACTGATACTTCACAAATCATAGTTCTCTGTGAAACTCATCCGATTTCTTCATAATGCACAAACCAAAACATGGTAGGTCATACATGAAAGAGCAGAGAGTCACTTCATTTGTTCTCACTTTTTTTTTCTTTTTTTCTTTTTTTTTAAATTTTTCTTTCTTTTTTGTATTTTTGTTCTCACTTTTTATCAACTACATAGCAATTGCATATTTTGATCCTAGAAGTTATATGTGTGGAGTTGATGTTGTTTTGATCAAAATAAAGCCAGATTGATATATTTTAACTAGTTATCCTAAGTAATATACAAAGTCATTTATTTTATGTATGAATGATTGAAATAACTATACAATAACTTTGTAAACTTTATTCCATAAATTCTCTTAACACTCCTTTTTTCTTTATATTTCCTCTCAGTGAGTCAAAAAGCCATGTATAATTTGACTGAATTTTCCTTTACAGAAATGTTTCTAGTTGAAAAAATGATTCCACTGTGTGGAAAGATAACTGTGGAGGAAGTTACTCAAGGAAGTTTTGGCATGTCATTACAGACATTTTCTGTAATGTTGTGTTTGTATCGCTGTCCACAAGATCAGGGACTTATATTTGTTTGACAGATTACATGATCAAAGAAAACAGCTATACATTGCTTATTCTTGGTCTATGTTAGAATGAAATACTTAAAAGAGTATCTTCCTTAAATTTCTTTAATTTGTAATTCTTTGCAGTTTGCCTTAATTTAATTGCCTAGACATTTCAAAATACGTTTTTTTCCCCCTATTGAGTAAAGAGGCAAAGATAGTTTAAAAGTTTCCTCTATAAGCCTTAAAGTTAAACACAATTATTGCTTCTGCCTCTCATTAATATATAGAATAAAGTTTATTTGGAAAACATAAAGTTTGAATTTTTTTTTAATTTTTATTTTTTAGTTTGTTTTGCTTTACAATATTGTATTCATTTTGCTATACATTGACATGAATCAGCCATGAGTGTATATCAGCTCCCAATCCCGACCCCCCTCCTCCCTCCCACCCCACATCATCTCTTTGGATCATTCCCGTGCTTCAGTCCCAAGCATCCTGCATCAAAATTTCAGTCCCAACTGTGCTAGCTTATAGATTTTACTGAATAGATTGTGCTGTCTCTGAGTGTGGAGAGTAGTTTTAAATTTAGCAAGTGAAAACACACTAGAGCAATTCTAAGACTCCTTTCTAGATTCAGACTCAACATTTTGGTTTGAAGGCCTATTACATAAAAAGAGGCTTAACTATATCAGTGATTAAGAGAAAATTGAGATGCCTGACTATTTTTTAAAATAAATTCAATATTTTGCTGATTGAGCGTTTTATTACATGAACCTTCGTTAAGTTGATTATGTTAAAACTTATAACCTGTTTCTTATTTATTTGAATTACATTAGTTCTGGATTAATTTAGCAAGCTTATTTCATAGGCAAATTAAATTACCAAACTTTAATTTGCCTAACCATTTAATATGATATATCAGAAACTTTAAAATGGCTTAAATGGATTTTACAATTAAACTTAATTAGAGTTATCATTTCAGTGTCACAAAAGTTGCATAATAATGTAAAGTAAATGAACTCTATGAAAATGTGCATTAAGTTATTTAAGTTCATTTTCTTACAGTAAAATAATTTTTCAGTGATTTAATATTTATCAAGCTTTTAAAGAAAATCATTTGAATTTTTTTAAAAAGCTAATTGAATGCAAACTATGATTTTTATATTATTATCAGTCTATGTGTGCATGTGTGTGTTTATAAACCTGGGAATTATGTATGAATAAAATGTATTAGGCGTCCCCTAGGTTTTATTGTTAGAAGAGTAAATACATGAGCATTATTTGGGTATATACGGCATGGCCTCTGTGAGAATAGATGTTAATTCTTTCTAAAGAAACTACTGAGTGACAGATACAATAAAAGAAATTTAACTCAAACATTTTAACTAATAAATTGTTTCTAAAAAATGAAAACAACTGTATTAATAAAAAGAGGGAATCTAATTCAATGACAGATATAGTAGCTTATCAAACCTAACCTGGTTAATTATTAGCAGAAAGTAGCTCTTGATGCTATGAACAGTGCTTTTACATAATGAGACAAACTAGAATGCACAGGATGTGAAAGCTGGTTTGTAAATCTTGCTGCAGTAACCAGTAGAAAGAATTAGTACAGGCATATTTCGGAGACTGAATGTTGAATTTCACACTACCACAATAAGGGGAATATCACAGTAAAGTGAGTCATCTGAACTGTTTGGCTTCACAGTACATAAAAAAGTTTTTCATCTAGTAGTAAGCAAAATAGTAAGTAAAATTTTTCATACTATAGTATATAGCATGTTTTTCATATAGTATAAAACACTATACTATAGTCTTTTAAGTGTGCAATAACATATCTCAAATGTGCATACCTTAAAAATATTTTATTGCTCAAAATAATAACCATTGGCTGACAATGTAGAGTTACCACTAATCTTGAGTTTGTAAAAAATATAGTATCTGTAAAACACAATAAAGCAAAGCACAATGAAATGAGGTATGCCTATCAAGATGATTCAACAAAGATTTGCTTATTAACTTAGTTGAGAAAATGGGTATCTCAAGTTGTACACATAAATTATACAATGGAAAAGCTTATTTATATATTTGCGTGATTGTGTGTGTTAAGTCACTCAGTTGTGTCCAACTCTTTGCAACCGTGTGGACTGGAGCCCAGCAGGCTCCTCTGTCCATGGGATTCTCCAGGCAAGAATACTGGAGTAGGCTGCCATTCCCTACTCCAGAAGATCTTCCCGACCAGGGATCAAACCTGGGTCTGCTGCATTGCAGGCAGATTCTTTACTTACTGAGCCACCAGAGAAACCCATGATTTCACATACATAAAATGCCTCATTCTTCATTCAAGAAGTAAATAGTTTTGTACTTTGGAATATTGTATAAGCGTTGGGTCAGAGAAACCTGGGGTTGGATTATCCGCCTGATATTTCCTATTATATATTTTGGAAAATAGTGCTATGTCAATTATAGTGGTTCATGTTGATATATATGAGTCTTTTTGCACTATGTCTGGTATACGATCAGAATTCAGTGAAATTTTTGCTATTGTTTTTAATAATGCTGTTTGTGTCCATTTTTTACAGTTCTAGATATACTATTAGGTTGCTGTTGTTGTTTTTTAACCTCCCTTGATCCTTCTGATGTCTCTGACATTCTTAGCCACCTTCACATTTAAAAAATTTTTTAGTTTTTGGTATGATTATACTACTGTCTTACTGATTTTCTTTTTTCTTATTGACTCATTTTACTCATTCCCACTTAACATCCCTACTTAATGTTTGGTCCTTCACTCTCATGATTCTCCTTCCCTCTACATTTGACATCTTTTTACTGATTTCATACTTTAAACTAACATGTGCAATTATATCTGATTATCATAATTTTAGAAATAACCAATACTGAATTCCCTCCTTGGAGTGCTATTTCCAACTCACTGATTTTTTTAAATGCAATCTCAAACTGTAACATACTCCAAATCACTCATTTTCCTTTATTTCATTTCTCTGCTTTGTTTCATTGAGTTCATGGAGATTAAAAATCCCAAACTGGGTTTTATAAATTATTTCTTGTGAAGTCTTATCAGACCTCAGTCTTCACATCCTGACATCTCTAAGGGAGAAAATATAATTGGTTATTTTGCTTTATTTATTACCAAAGAATTTTTAGAAGTTAAATATTTAGCATCATGCTATATGTTTTGTCTATTTTTAATGTATCATTCAGATTATGTCACCTTCTGTTCAGACATATCACAATGCTAGTTTCACATTACCTAGAGTTAACTCCTTAAAATGAAATTGTAGATTGTCCAGCCTTTCCTAATTTCTCCTCTAATATCTCAATTTATCTAAAATCTCAATATATGATATTACAGTAAACAAACTGTTATCTAAATAAACCTAGTGCTTTCACATCTTCTTGACTTGTGGACTTTGTTTTCAGCCTCTTTCTGATGTCTCCAGGCAAATCTTACAAGATATTGAAAGACAAACTCACAAGTCTACTATTAGTCCCTGTGTGGAAGCAGTTTCTTCCTTTAAACTTGTCTGTGATAATATCCTATAAATGTATTAGCTTTATTGCTATTATAATAGTAATTTTCTACTCTTTTTTGGCTACTTGGGCAAATGTATTATTTCCTCTTTTATACTCTAAGCTTTAAACGTAGAAAGGATTTATGCATGATTAATTTTCCAGTGTTAACACTATGTCATGCACGTATTAAATGCTCAAAAATTGTTTGCTGAGTGAACATTTCAATTCTATTATATATATATATATATGTGTGTGTGTGTGTGTGTGAAAGTTAAGTCGCTCAGTCGTGTCCGACTCTTTGCGACCCCGTGGACTATAGCCCACCAAGCTTCTCCGTCCATGGGATTCTCCAAGCAAGAGTACTGGAGTGGGTTGCCATTTCCTTCTCCAGAGGATCTTCCCGACCCAGGGATCAAACCCAGATCTCGCGCATTACAGGCAGATGCTTCAACGTCTGAGTCACCAGGAAAGACATATATATTCTAATCAATCGGAGGGGGGTTCAGGATTGGGAACTCATGTACACCCGTGGTGGATTCATGTCAATGTATGGCAAAACCAATACAGTATTGTAAAGTAAAAAAAAATAAATTAAAAACAAAAGATTATAAAAGGAAAAGACATTTTAAAAATAACACACTGAAGGGTATGACTTACAGAGAATGGACTATATCTTTGAATAAGAAAGTGCTTTTTAAGTTTAAAATGAAAAAGAAACTGAAAACATTAGTCACTTACTTGTGTCCGACTCTTTGTGACCCCACAGACTGTAGCCCACCAGTCTCCTCCGTCCATGTAATTTGCCAGGCAAGAATACTGGAGTGGGTAGCCATTCTCTTTTCCAGGGGATCTTCCCAACCCAGGATCAAACTTGGGTCTCTTCCATTGCAGGCAGATTCTTTACTATCTGAGTCATCAGGGAAGTTTAAAAGATGGAAATTCAAATAGTGATATTAAAAATCACTAGAAAGGAAAAGGATTAATGCAGCATTTAAAAAATTGTATTGAAATAGTTGGTTTATAATGTGTTAGTTTCAGGTATACAGCAAAGTGAATCAGTTATACATATATCTACTCTTTTTTTCTTATAGGTATTTTCCCACATAGGCTATTAATTCAGCATTTAAGGAATAAAACAAATGAATATACTTATCAATGTAGATAGAATGTATTCTATGTATATTTATTTCAGCTATGGATATTTTGTCATACTCTTCAAGTGTCATTGTTAAACAATTCAACTGAGTACATTTTACAGATATTATGAATCTTCAGTGATGTATGAATTGGGAAGTATCCAGTCTAGCAGATACAGGGAGCTCCAAGGAGCTGTACAAAATGAAAGATTTCTGTAGGCAGAAGAGAGCAGGAACCAGGAAGTAATGCAGGAACCAGGAAGTAATATAATGTTAAGTAGAGGATTGGTTATTGTAAGTTTGCCTTTCTTTTGGGGATAACATTGATCTATCAGACAAATTATCTAGTGTGTGCTCACTAGATGATTCCTGACTGACTGGTAGAAGATTCTATTTTAAGNAGAGCAGGAACCAGGAAGTAATGCAGGAACCAGGAAGTAATATAATGTTAAGTAGAGGATTGGTTATTGTAAGTTTGCCTTTCTTTTGGGGATAACATTGATCTATCAGACAAATTATCTAGTGTGTGCTCACTAGATGATTCCTGACTGACTGGTAGAAGATTCTATTTTAAGGAGACTGCAACTGTAGTTAAGTCTTGGCTTGTAACGGGATGTAGTATATGTGACTCCATTCGGGCTTGCTGTTTGTTTCTTTTTTAAAATTTTATCATATCCCATGACTTATTTATTTTATAATTGTAATTTTGTGCTTTTGATCCTCACCCCTCACTTCTGGCAACCATCTTCTGTTTTCTGTATTTATGAGTTGAGCTTAATTCTTTTTGGTTTTATTGTTGTCTCTTTCATGCTGCACATAGAAGTGAAATTATATGGTATTTGTTTTTCTGTATGACTTATTTTACTTAGATGGGCCTTGAAGGCATTATACTCTGCTTTTGCAAAGGGGAAGATTTCATTTTTTTTATGGCTGAGTAATATTCTATTATACATACATGCCACAATTTCTTTATCTGTTCATCCATTAATGGATATTTAGTTTTTTTTTATATATATATCTTGACTATTGTAAATAATTTTGGAAAGAACGTGAAGGTGCATATCTTTTCAAATTAGTGTTTTCATTTGATTTGGGAAAATACCCAGAAGTGGCACTGCTGCGTCATATACTATGGCCCACCAGGCTCCTCTGTCCATGGAATTTTCCAGGCAAGATACTGGAGTGGATTGCCATTTCCTACTCTAGGGGATCTTCGTGACTCCATGATTGGACCCACATCTCTTGCACCTCCTTCATTGGCAGGTGGATTCTTTACCATTGAACCACCTGGGGATACTCTTGTTCATCACTGTTTTCTATATTATAAGATGTTCCTTTTTGGAACTATAAACTCAAATAATACATAATCTGACTGTTCTTAAATATCTTCCTTTAGCCCTTCCTTTTCTGTTGAGCATTGGGAGAGTTCTTAGAAACATACAGATGTTTTTATCCTAACATATTTATGGTCTTGCCCATAAGAAATGGCACTGTGTAATGGGTTAAAATGGGAAAGAGAGTTTAACGAAGGGACTGTTTCCTGAAGTGTGAACAGAGTAGGGAAATAACAACATTGGTGAATTACTCAAAAATATGTAGAAACATATTTAGAAACATATGTAGAAAAATATGTAGAAAGGCTATGAGTCCTATTGCACTCATCTCACACGCTAGTAAAGTAATGCTCAAAATTCTCCAAGCCAGGCTTCAACAATACGTGAACCGTGAACTTCCAGATATTCAAGCTGATTTTAGAAAAGGCAGAGGAACCAGAGATCAAATTGCCAACATTCGCTGGATAATTGAAAAAGCNTTAGAAGAATGGGACAAAGGGGGATTGTTATTCATTGCGTGTAAAGTTTCAGTTACGAAAGATGAATAAGTTCTAGTGATCAACTGTAAAATTTGTGCCTATAGTTATCAATTACATACCTAAAATTTGCTTACAGGTCAACTTTCATGTTAAATGTTCTTACCACAAAACAAAAACAATCGGACAAAATGGTTACTTGCACATTATGAAGCCATGTGAGTCATGAAATGCTAAACACAGGAAAGCTGCATCATTCTGTGAAAAAGAGGAGTCATTAGAAATACAGGTAGATACACGACTGGTATTAACAGTTCATACATTACTGTAATTCTCTGGTCAGCTATGGAAACAAAAATGACTAACTAAATACATCAATGGCAAATTGATGGGAAAACAGTGGAAACAGTGGCTGACTTTATATTTTGGGGGCTCCCAAATCACTGCAGATGGTGACTGCAGCCATGAAATTAAAAGACACTTACTCCTTGGAAGGAAAGTTATGACCAACCTTGACAGCATATTAAAAAGAGAGACATTACTTTGCCAACAAAGATCCGTCTAGTCAAGGCTATGGTTTTTCCAGTGGTCAGGTATGGATATGAAAGTTGGACTGTGAAGAAAGCTGAGCACTGAAGAATTGATGCTTTCGAGCTGTGGTGTTGGAGAATATAAGGTCGAACCCCGGGGGTCATGATGGGCTGCCGCTGGTGGGAGAGGTCTCTAATGGAAGGAGCCTCCCAGATCCTGGGGACCAATGACAGCACACTTTTCCAGCTAAAGCCACCCCACCCCAGCCACGTAGAAGGACCTGTGAGCCGGGGAGGCCTTGGCCTGGCAACCTATCCGAACCCCTGTTCATCTAGCCTGACCATCCCTTGCAAGGAGCATATAAAAGCCACCTACAACATGGTCAGGGTGTGGACTTCCTCGACCTGCCTCGTACAGGTCCGGGAACATCACCCAGGAGCTCTTTGCCATTAAAAGGCCTGTTAGACACTCTTTTTGGGGTCCTGGTCATCTTTACCTAACAGAGAAGACTCTTGAGAGTCCCTTGGACTGCAAGGAGATCCAACCAGTCCACCCTAAAGGAAATCAGTCCTGAGTGTTCATTGGAAGGACTGATGTTGAAGCTGAAACTCCAGTTTTTTGACCACCTGATACAAAGAGCTGATTCATTTGAAAATACCCTGATGTTGGGAAAGATTGAAGGCAGGAGGAGAAGGGGATAACAGAGAATGAGATGGTTAGATGGCATCACCGATTCAATGGACATGAGTTTGAATAACCTCCAGGAGTTGGTGATGGACAGGGAGGCCTGGAGTGCTGTGGTTCATCGGATCTCAAAGAGTTGGACAACACCGACTGACTGAACTGAGCTGAAAGACATAAAATATTTGAATTATTTAATGTTTGTTTATCTATATATTCATATAACCTTACACCGTAAGAACAGGAAATGTATCTCTTCAAGCATCATATACCACTTACAACCACTGATTATAATGTTATAATGAAGTTTTTCAGTGCATTTCTAAAGTAATAATTTTACTACTTCATCATCTTAAAAATAAAATACAAAAAAATTAATGTTGGGATACTAAAGAAAATCATCCTAAATTACTTGAATATTTGGAAGTAGCTGCATGAATAACTGAGTTATTAGAAAACTCTAAACATGAGAAGGGCTTCCCAGGTGGCGGTAGTGGTAAAGAACCCTCCTGCCAATGCAGGAGATGTTAGAGACGTGGGTTTGATCCCTGAGTTGGGTAGAGCCCCTGGAGAAGGTCATGGCAGCCCACTCCAGGATTGTTGCCTGGAGAATCCCATGGACAGAGGAGCCTGGCAGGCTACATGGGGTTGCAAAGAGCTGGACATGACCAAAGCGATTTAGCATGCATAAAAATGAGAAAGTTATTGAACAAAACGTATGAGATACACTCAAAGTTGCTTCATGTATTAGTTTCGCAGCATTAAAAGCTTTTTAATAAAAGCTATGAGAACAGAACTAAGCATTCTATTCAGGGAAAAAGAGACTAAAGAGTTTAAGGAAAGCTGGAGAATGAAATTAGAAAAGATAGAAGTAAAAGAGCTACAGGATTATTTACTATTCATATTTAATTTCTGTAACATGGTCATAAAGAAAGCTGTTGAAAAAGGGGAAAATAAGGGAAAGGTTAAAAACTATACATTTTCATAAAACCTTTTTTACGTTTTGCTATTAAAAGTTCTCTTTTTAAATGTTCATTTTGAAAAAAAAAAAAAAAGTTCATTTTTTCATTCATAGGGCTTGCCTAGTGGCTCAGATGGTAAAGATTCTGCCTGCAGTGAGCGAGACCTGGTTTTGATCTATGGGTGGGGAAGATCCCCTAGAGAAGGAAATGGCAACCCACTCCAGTACCCTTGCCTGAAAAATTCCATGGATGAAGTAGCCCAGTGGGCTACAGCGAATGGGGTTGCAAAGAGTCAGACATGACTGAGTGACTTCACTTTTCTTTTGTCATTCATAAGAGCCCCTATTGGTAAATTAAATCCAAGATTGCCACTAAGTTCTGAAAATGAAGACAGAACTATAATCCCTCATGTTTCCAACATGGGAAAGGAAAAGTGACCATTCAAAAATATTTCAGAGGCTTCTCCTTAACAAAAGTCTACCTTCTAAGTGGATCACCAGAATGTTATCAGACCTAGGGTAAGTGCAGACTGCTGCCTAATAGAGGAGATTTCATTGCAGGAGGTGTTTTTTGTGTGTGCTCCTCAACTGAAGATTGAAAACTTTAGGCCTTTGATCCCCACTCAATGCTATACATTATGTCTCAGGACTGTTGATAATTTTCCAGGTTGTTATTACTGTTCCAATGTGACCAACTGACCAGAGCTACAATGTGGTGCTCTTTGAAACTAATCTGTGTCATTTTTCTATTTTTATTAATCACAGTTTAACAATGGTACTTTTTTTTAAATCATAAAAGCAATTCAATAGTAAGGTGATAGGATATTCAGTGGACCCATATACTCTACACTCTTTTCATTTACTGGTATCTTTTACTGTTGCACATTGGTCATTTCCTAACTTTGCAGTCTATATGGGCTCACTTTCTCTCTTTAACTGACCCTAGATTTTAGATCTATTTCTCTTGGGACTAAGCCTTTTGTGTGTGTACTCATTTCCAATTTTGCTGGATTTTTTGTTTGTTTTGTTGCCTTAGTTTGGCAGTCTTGATTCTGGATCAAACTTCTGATTCTTAACTACATATGATTTTGTAACCGCATCTAATTTTCATTATTTCTTGGTTATAGTGTCCTGATTTATACCTGTTTGAATTTTATCTCTAATATTCCCTCACCTTTATGGAGATAGACCAGTGCTCAAAATATTTTCATAATTTATTCATAAATTAGTAAAAAAAAAAAAACCCTCACAAGTGTTTGACCCCCCCTTCTTTAATTTTTCTAGCTGACCTATTATGACTAAGGGATAAGAGAAAGGAATAAATTTATAGTTCCAGGAAATGACGGGGACTAAGACCTCAAAGAAGGAGAGAAAGTAGATTTCAAAGGCATTAGTTTTATTAGGAAAGCCAAACCTGTCAAAATACTGTTTATATCTTGATATCTGCACATCCCTTGTGCAATTAGTCAAAATTATATTTTGATGATACTGAGTAAAAGGACATACTCAGGGTCATTATCTGTACATTCGCTAGTTATTACAGAAAAAACTAAGTGACAATTTTTTGTCATGCTTTACTCCACCAATGCATGTATGTTTTGAATGTTTTTAAGTCAACATATCAAAAGTTAAATTGATAGGAATTTATAATATATTCTATTCAAGGATGATTTTAATAAAGTTTGAAAACTAATCTTCAGAATCTCTGTATTATCTTCAGGACCCCACTCTTCTTAAGCACACAAATCGTGGATGAAATTTAGCCTGCTATAACTGGGAAAAACCCTAATATGTATGACTTTTGAGGAGTTTCCCACATCTTATTCTCCTTTCGTCTGTCATGATTTACCTTACTACAAACCCTGAGAGTCCCATCATTTTCTGAAGTAACTATTTAAAAATTAATTTGTGCAAATGTGCTAGTCATTTTCTATCTCTGATAATATAATTAGAACATGGTCATTCTGGAGATATAGTGGTTCACACCACATGAATGACAGTAACAGAGGATTTACAGTTTCCACATTGCAGTGGGTCATGTCATACTTTTGTTCTTCACAAAATATGCCCCCAAACCAACAGCTACTGTGACTTTATAACTGGCACTTTTCTAACTCTGATAAATTGAATGGAAGTTGTTTTGCTTTTCTTTTTTAAAAGTTATTTATTTTTGCTTGTGCTGGATCTTCATTGCTGCGTGGGCTTTCCTCTAGCTATGGCAAGGGAGGGCTACTCTCTAGTAAAAATCAAGCAACATTTTCATATATTGCAGATTGATTTCATTCGTAGGAACTTTATCATCAGTTTTGTTGAGAAAAAGAAACTGAGAACTCAGAGAGTCAAAAACACTTGGGTAACTACTCTCTGGTTGTAGTGTGCAGGCTTCTCGTTGTGGTGGCTTCTCCTATTGCAGACCTCAGGCTCTTGGGAACGCAGGCTTCAGCAGTTGCGGAGCTGTGGTTCTTGGGCTCTAGAACACAGGCTCAACAGTTGTAGTGGGTGGGCTTAGTAACTTTGCAGCACGTGGGGTCTTCTCAGACCAGGGACTGAACCTGTGTCCTCCCTATTGACAGGCAGTATGTACATGGTGGAATCTTGAATATGGAGGGACAATTATAAATTGAATTTTTGACTGCTTGGAGTGCTGGTATCACTAACCCTTCCACTGTTCAAGGGTCAACTGTTTTTTAATTGTTATTGTATACACTGATAAATGTCTACTGAAGATACACTTTTCTTCCTCGTTAGTAAAACAATTTTTCTTCATTTTTATCAATAACAATGAATCTGTTAGGAAACTTTTTTTTAAATTTTACCTTCATGATATATAGTTGAAATATCAAAAATTTCATGCATTAAATGTGTACATCTTGCTGATTTGGGACATAAGCATACACTGGTGATATTATCATCACAGTTAAGTTACTAAATATATCCATCACTTTCAAAAACTTTCTCCAGTTTGCGTGTATATGTGGTAAGAACACTTAAAGTGATATCATCCTCTTTAAAGTGCACAATACTATATTGTTAACTGTAAGTACTATGTTCTATGGTAGCTTACACCTGGGTTTGGTCATGTGATGCAATTCTAGCAAATGATGTGTGAAGGTGATAGTGGTGATGAGATTTCGGGTAAGCCTGTTAAAGAAAATATACTGGCGAAACTTCCTAGAAGGTGGTTCTCTTTGCCCTTCCTTTCTTTTTTGTTTCTTCCTGTAAACTGAATTACATATATAGTGTGAGAGCAGCCTTCTTATATCAGAGTAGTAAAATCAGTAAATGATAGGATGGTAGTGCAATGAAATAGAGCCCAAGTCTCTGATAACCATGGAGAGGCTAAAGAAGCCTTGTATTACCTTTTTCTAGACTTCTTTATATAAAAATTAAACATTTATTATATTCATTCTTTTATTTTAGGCTTTTTGTTTTATGTAATTGCCTAATTCAAATGCATGCTCTAATTCTGGGGAAATAGATTAAACAATCTCATTAGAGGGACTTTTTATTTCAGTATTTAGGATAGTTACTCAAACGTTTTAAAATACTTAAGAGTTGTGCATGAATAATTATCCTTATGCAAAAAAAAGTTTCTTCTCTTTAGTTTCTTAGAATATGGATGTTTTTTCTCCAGCTTTTTGAGATAATTTACTTATAACATTGTTCATTGTTTAAGGTGCACAATATGTTGATTTGATGGACATATAGTGCAAAATGACTACTACCAAAGCATTTATGAATACCTGCATCAAAATTCATAATTACCATTTCCTTTTTGTGTGTGTGAGAATATTTAAGATCTACTCTGCCAGCAGCTTTAGTGTTTTTGTTATGTGGTTCATTAGATGCCCAGATCTTATTTATGTTCTAGCTGAATGTTTATACTCTTAGACCAACTTCTCCACCTTTTTCCCACCCCCTAACTCCTGATAACCTCCATTCTAGTCTATTTGCATGAACTTGAATTNCTGTGATTCATGGGGTCGCAAAGAGTCGGACATGACTGAGCGACTGAATTGAACTGAACTGAACTGAATATCTCATTGTGTTTTTGATTTGTAGTTCCTTGATGATTACCGATGTTGAATACTTTTTCATGTACTTTTCCATCTGTATATCTTCTTTGGAAAGATGTCAGTTCAGACCTTTGCCCATTTTTTTTTTTTTAAACAAGACCGACACACACATTAGACTAGATAAACAACATAGAATGTTCCATCCAACAGTAGCAGAATACATATTTATCTCAAGTCAATATGGAATATTCTCCAAGATAATTTATGTTAGGACACAAAACAAATCTTAAATTTAACAATATTTAAACCATATCAAGCATCCTTCTGATCACAGTAGTATGAAAGTAGAAACTAATTACAAGAAGCAAAATAGGAAATTTACAAAATATTAAGACTAAACAACATGCTCCTGAACATGTTCTAGTTCTGTGAAAAAGGCCATTGGTAATTTGAAGATTGAATTTGGTAGTATATTCATTTTCACAATATTGATTCTTCCTACCCAGGAATATGGAATATCTCTCCATCTGTTTTTGTCATCTTTGATTTCTTTCATTAGTGTCTCATAGTTTTTTGTGTACAGTTCTTTTGTCTCCTTAGGTAAGTTTATTCCTAGATATTCAATTCTTTTTGTTGCAATGGTAAATGGGATTGATTTCTTAATTTCTCTTTCTGACTTTTCATTGTTAGTATGTAGAAATGCAAATGATTTCTGTGTATTGATTTTGTATCCTGCAACTTTGCTAATTTCACTGATTAGTTCTAGTAATGTTCTGATACTATCTTGAGGGTTTTCTATGTACAGTAAATATCATGTCATCTACAAACACTGAGAACTTTGCTGCTTCTTTTTCGATCTGGATTCCTTTTATTTACTTATTTTAAACTTCTCTGATTGCTCTACGTAGAACTTCCAGAGCTATGTTGAATAATAGTGGCAAAAGTGGCTTTGTCTTGTTCCTTTGTCTTGTTCCTGATCTTAGGGGGAAGGCTTTCAGTTTTTTGTCCTTGAGAATAATGTTTGCTATAGGCTTAAAATATATAGTGTTTACTTTGTTGAGGTAGGTTCCTTCTATGTAACATTTTTTGAAGAGTTTTAATCATAAATGGGTGCTGAATTTTGTCAAAGGCTTTTTCTGCATCTATTGAGATTAGAATATGATTTTTATCTTTCAAATTGTTAATATGGTGCATCACACTGATTGATTTGCATATATTGCAGAATCCTTGCATCCCTGGAATAAACCCAACTTGATCATGGTGTGTGAGTTTTTTGATGTATTGCTGAATTCTGTTTTCTAAGATTTTGCTAAGGATTTTTCCATCTATATTCATCAGTGGTATTGGCCTGTAGTTTTCTGTTTTTGTGTTGTATTTGTCTGGTTTTGGTATCAGGGTGATGATGGCTTCATAGAATGAGTTTGGAAGTGTTCCTTCCTCTGCAATTTTTTGAAAGAGTTTTAGAAGGATAGGCATTAGCTCTTCTCTAAATGATTGATAGAATTCTTCTGTGAAGCCATCTGGTCTTGGGCTTTTGTTTTTGGGGAGATTTTTAATCACAGCTTCAATTTCAGTGCTTGTAATTGGGTTGTTCATAATTTCCATTTCTTCCTGGTTCAGTCTAGGAAGATTGAACTTTTCTAAGGATCTGTCCATTCCTTCCAGGTTATCTATTTTATTGCCATATATTTGTTCATAATAGTGTCTTATAATCATTGTATTTTTGCATTGTCTGTTGTAACCTCCCCTTTTTCATTTCTAATTATGTTGATTTGATTCTTCTCTCCTTTTTTCTTGATGATTCTGGCTAAAGGTTTGTCAATTTTGTTTATCTTCTCAAAGAATCAGCTTTTAGTTTTATTAATCTTTACTGTTGTTTCTTTCATTTCTTTTTCATTTATTTCTGCTTGGATCTTTATGATTTCTTTCCTTCTACTAATTTTGTGAGGGATTTTGTTATTCCTTTTCCAGTTGTTTTAGGTGTAAAGTTAGGTTGTCTATTCAATGTTTTCTTGTTTATTGATGCAGGATTGTATTGCTATAAACTTCCCTCTTAGAACTGCTTTTGCTGCATCCTATAAGTTTTGAGTTGTTGTGTTTTCATTGTCATTGTTTCTAGAAATATTTTTATTTCCCTTTTGTTTTCTTCAGTAACCTGTTGGTTTTTAAGAAACATATTGTTTAATCTCCATGTATTTGTGCTTCTTCCATTTTTTTTCTTGTAATTGATATCTAGTCCCATAGCATTGTGGAGAAGGCAATGGCACCCCACTCCAGTACTCTTGCCTGGAAAATCTCCATGGGTGGAGGACCCTTGTAGGCTGAAGTCCGTTGGGTAGCGAACAGTTGGACACGACTGAGTGACTTCACTTTCACTTTTCACTTTCATGCATTGGAGAAGGCAATGGCAACCCACCCCAGTGTTCTTGCCTGGAGAGTCCCAGGGACGGGGGAGCCTGGTGGGCTACCCTCTATGGGGTCGCACATAGTTAGACACGACTGAAGCAACTTAGCAGCAGCAGCCCATAGCATTGTGGTCAGAGAAGATGCTTGATACAATTTGAATTTTCTGAAATTTACTGAGGTTTGATTTGTGACCCAAGATGTGGTCTATCCAAGAGAATATTCCATATGCACTTGAGAAGAAGGTGTATTCTGTATTTGGATGGAATGTCCTGAAGATATCAATGAGATCCATCTCATCTAATATATCATTCATTTAAGATGTGCTTCTTTTGTTTTGAAGATCTATCCATAGGTGTGGATGTATTATTGTGTTACTGTCATTTTCTCCTTCTATGTCTGTTAGTGTTTGTCTTATGTATTGAGTTGCTTCTATGTTGGGTGCATAAATATTTACAATTCTATGTCTTCCTTTGGTTTGATACCTTGATCATTATATAGTGTCCTTTCTTATCTCTTGTACTCTTCTTTCTTTCAAGGTCTATTTTGTCTCATATGAGGATTGCTACTCCAGCTTTCTTTTGCTTCCCATTTTCATGGAATATCTTTTCCATCCGTTCTCTTTCAGTGTATACATGTCTTCTTAACCGCAAGGGGAAAAGGACAGTAGGGAAAGCAAACAAAGGAATAAATATAGAAAGATAATAATAGGTTTAAAAATTAAAATTAAAAAAAAAGAGAAAAGAAAAAATGAAAATTCCACAGAACTGCAAAAGTCCAATGTAGGGGCAGAGGTTTATAGCAACAATGAAAAATGTGACTGAGAAAGGAAAAAAAAAAAAAGGCTCAAATGCTTAGTTGAATTTTATAGTGCCAATAAAATCGACAACTACAACAGAGAGGGGAAAAAAAGTGGTGGTGGGGGGGAGGAAATCCAAAGAATCTACAGAAGTCAAAACACAAGAATAATAAATGTTTTTCTTGAGTCACTGCTGTCTGAGTCCTTTCCCTTGCTGGCAGTCACAGTCCACCTCACCTCTCTAGGATGCCCTCCAGCACTGTGCTGAGCTCTGGATCTGCTGTGGGGGCAGCTCAGATTCTAATCTGGTCCTACTCCTGTGTTTCTTGCCTCCAATGTCCACAGCTATCAGAACCAGTGTGTTTTCTTTTGTGGGCACTTTCAACGATCTTTTATATGTTTCATAGACACAGTGTCTGCCTAGTTGATCTTGTGGATTTAATCTGCAGCTTGTACAGCTGATAGGAAGTTTTTGAGTCTTCTTCCTTAGCCACACTGCCTCTGGGTTTCAATTGTGGCTTTATTTCTACCTCTGCATGTGGGTTGTCCACTGGGGTTTGCTCCTGAGGCTGCCCTGGAGGACTCGGGTTTGTCCCTGTGAGGGCCAGGTGTGGAGGTGGTGCAGCTGCTTGAGTTGCAGGGGTTCTGGCAGGTATTTAGGGGAGTTGGTGGCTAGGGCAGCAGGAAATATAGTGCTCTAGAAGGGTATGGAAACCAGTATTGACCAATACGCTCCAGTATTCTTGCCTGGAGAAATCCCCTCCCTGACGGAGAAGCCTGGTAGGCCACAATCTACAGGGTCGGAAAGAGTTAGACACAACCAAAGGGACCCTGTGCGCATAGAGGTAAGACTTCTTTTGCCTGTGGCAGCTTTGCCCCAGTGAGTGTTGAGCATGAAGGTGGTGCAGCTGCTTGGCTTGCAGGGACCCTGGCTGTGCCAAGTGTGCAGAGACATGGACTGCCCCCACCACAGGAGTTATGGTCCTATCAGTCTTTTTTCCAGCCTCTTGTAGCTGGCAATCAGAAGGCCTCTTTGGCCAGTCTTTCTCCATAGCTCCGCCTGTTCAGGTACTTAGAGAGATCCCTTGCCTGGGGTCCTTCTCTGTTGCTCAGTGCCTCAGGCACATAGAGGGACCCCACTGGGGTCCTCCCTATTCTGTAGATCACCACATTAGCCACTTAAAGGAGCACCCTGGGTGGGGTCCTATTCTGTAGTTCAGTGTGTCNCGCCTGTTCAGGTACTTAGAGAGATCCCTTGCCTGGGGTCCTTCTCTGTTGCTCAGTGCCTCAGGCACATAGAGGGACCCCACTGGGGTCCTCCCTATTCTGTAGATCACCACATTAGCCACTTAAAGGAGCACCCTGGGTGGGGTCCTATTCTGTAGTTCAGTGTGTCAGGCATTTGATGGGCCAGCCTCTCTATTGTTCAGCTGCAGATGATGGCATGTGGGGAGGAAGAAGTTATGGGGATGGCTCCACCCCTTACACGTGATTCAGCAGTGTCACCTTGCTTCCATGGCTGCCTGGCTTTCCTCCACAGACATCTCCCATTACAATCTCCTCCCTCACATCCCCCCTGGTCCATATCCCTGCAGTCTACAGCAGCTCTTGCCCTGGGATTGTTCCACAAGCCCTAAACTGCAGCTCTCAGCTGCTGCCCCTTCCAGGGGACCAGCGTTCCTGTCCACAGTATGTATGGCTGCGAAAGGACTGTCTGATTCTCATTTCATTTAGCCTGCCACAGATCAACTGTTTCACTCTCAGCCTTAAGTGTTTCTCCTCTGACTCAGACAATTGCCCCGATGTAGGGATTGGACCCCTGTTTAAGTTCCCCCACCAGCTGAGGGCAGGTCCAGTACTTCTAACACACCTGTTTTTCCCCCTTGTTCCTTTGTCCTACAGAGTTTTGCATGGTTCTATATATTCTTTTGGAGAAGGCAATGGCACCCCACTCCAGTACTCTTGCCTGGAAAATCCCATGGATGGAGGAGCCTGGTAGGGTGCAGTTCATAGGGTCGTAAAGCGTTGGACACGACTGAGCGACTTCACTTTCACCTTTCATTTTCATGCATTGGAGAAGNTTTTTTTTCTTAAATGTTCTTTAACTCACCTGTAAAATAGTCTAGACATAATAATTAGTTACTATATCAATTTCTTCAATAGACATAGGCCTATTAAGATAATATATTTTTCCCTGCATGACTTTTGGTAGCATGAGTTCTTCAAAGAATTGATTTGTCTATCTAAGATATCAAGTTTGTGGACATTGTGTTGTGCCTAGTGTTCCTCACTGTCCTAAACAATTTTAACAAATGGAAACATACTAATGATGCATGCTTTGAGGGAGAAACTCTCCAATATGTCTCATTTTTGCTTGCAGTTGATTCAGTTGAATTGATGGAGAAAAAATTCTTGTTGGGTTATGAAAAAGAAAACAAAACTAAGTTTCATTTTGGATTCCAGAAAACATCTTAGTCACGAGTAATTCCAAGAAAGATAATCAGATCCTATACAAATGTTCTTTCTTCTAATTATGTAAACAAAATAATGGGACTTACACATGAAAGCAAAAGTCTTTTAAAAGTCTTCCTGGAATTCAAATAAGGGAATAGCCACAAAAAATTAAAGTTCAAGATAAAATTTAAATCCCTTATTGAGTATACTGAGTATCAATACAGAAATCCTGCTAAATTGCCTTTCTTCAGGAGCTAAGCTTATACTGCTAATTTAGAGTAATGTTCTACCATGGCAATGCAAGAATTCATATTTTGTGGCTGAATTTCTAAATTGATATAGTACAATTCATTAGTCATTTTTATTTTCACAAAATGGTCAACAAGACCTTTACATTTCACATTTGCATGTAGCATAAAATATACATTCATATACATGGCAAAAGATACTGCATTTTGGTTAAATACAGACATCATAAATCATGCTGCTGCTGCTGCTAAGTCACTTCAGTCATGTCCAACTCCTAGCAACTCCATGGACTGCAGCCCACCAGGCTCCTCCATCCACAGGATCTTCCAGGCAAGAGTACTGGAGTGGGATGCCATTGCCTTCTCCGTCATAAACCATGAGAACACTCAATTCAGTACTCAAATTTCCTTGGCTAAATTTAGAACCATCTTCACCTGTATGTATGACATTTGTGTTTTTAAACATACAGCTGTCTATAGAAATAAAAGTAAATGATTATAATTTTATTATACACTTACTCTAAACCAATAATTATCATATTTTTGAGATGTTATCATATTTAATTTCATCAGAAAAGTTTCTGTTAGGTATTATTATCCCTTTTCTAGGCTTAAACGGGTATGACACTTACCGAATTCATGCAATTAATAAATGTATGGGCTCTGCTTTAAATCCAAGTATTCTTGATCCAAACTGTAAAGCATTTTAAAGTACCATTTATTATAATAGATTTTCCAAATACTCTAAAATAGGAATTTGAAAGTTATACTTTTTTGGTAATATTCTATTATATCCCTTTGAAAGTTGTTACAAGTAAGCATATAGTGAATATGAAATTCACCATTAACGTGTAGAAGATAATTTTTTATAAAGTATTAATCTCATTTATAAACATATAAAAGATTTATAGAATAAATATAAAAGATTTATTTATAGAATATTTGCCTATATCTATCAAAACCTATGCCACATCCTTAGCTTTATCACTTAACAGCTAGGTGACATGAGGCAATTTATTCAGAATTTTTTTCCTGGTTTTATTAAAAACAACATAAATATAATAAAAGTACATTTATTATGAGATTGTTGGAAGATGTATTAAGGCTATCCAAAGAAATTGAGTAAAGTGGATGGATGGATGGATGAACAGATAAAAGAAGAGATCTGTGATTAGAGTTGGCTCAAAGGATAATGCAGACCACAAAGTCCCATCCTTTGATACCTGAAAACTGAGAAACAGGAAAGTCAGTGATGTAATTCAGTATGAGTTTTAAGGCTCAGAACCAGGACCGATGTCAAAGGGAGGGAGATGCGTGTCCCAACTCAAGGGAAAAAAGCCAGTGCACTCTTCCCACGTCTTTCTGTTCTATTCAGGCACTCACTGGATTGGATGTTGCACATCACATTGGTGAGAGTGATCTTGACTCAGTGCACAGATTCAAAGACCCTCCTAGATGCATTCATGAAATAGATCATACAGCATGATAGATTCATGCAATACATGACTCATAGATTACTCATGCAAAATAATGATTTTATAACTATCTGGGAATCCCTTAGTCCAGTCAAACTGACACATTAAATTAACCAACACGGGTGAATTAACTGAATTAATACATATAAACTACTTTTGAAACTGCTTGCCACAAAATAAGCAATAACAAATATAACCATTATCTATAATACATGCTATCAAATTTC
Organism: Neotragus moschatus; assembly: GCA_006410615.1. NCBI lineage: Eukaryota > Metazoa > Chordata > Mammalia > Artiodactyla > Bovidae > Neotragus > Neotragus moschatus. The sequence continues at coordinate 631,300 of SJYA01002698.1, forward strand.
TTGAGTTGGGATAATAAAAAGTTNTCATGCAAAATAATGATTTTATAACTATCTGGGAATCCCTTAGTCCAGTCAAACTGACACATTAAATTAACCAACATGGGTGAATTAACTGAATTAATACATATAAACTACTTTTGAAACTGCTTGCCACAAAATAAGCAATAACAAATATAACCATTATCTATAATACATGCTATCAAATTTCTTGAGTTGGGATAATAAAAAGTTAATCCACGTGTTTTGTGGATTTGCTTTATGAGATGTTTGATGTATTACTTCACTAATGTGATTTGACATACGGATTCCCTTGAATTACTTATACAGACTTACTGGGAAATGCAGGAGATAATTAATATAATGAGTGGTATCATCATGTAGCAACAATTTAGTTGGAAACACAATAGAAGATGCAGCCTGGGAATAAGAAGTATGAATTTTACACATCTAAATTTGTCTTTATGTAATAGAAGAAATATCCCATACAATGAAATGAATTACCATTGTACTCTTTGCAATAAAAAGATTGTTTTGCAGGAGTAGCATTATATTCATTATTTTATATTAGCTAATCATATAATTATGCATCATATTTGCAGGATCTGACTTGAAGAGAACAGATCATACTTTTCATATATTTAATTCTGAACTCACTAACATCATGATCACCCCACCTCCTGTGAGAGAACAAGAAGAGTTAAATAAAACACTGGCAGAGTTTTAGAAGAGGATTTTGACCCATAGGTGAATATAATTATAAAAAAGTAGTAAGCAACTAATTAATTACAATTAAAAATTAGAAGCTGTTTGGACCAAAATCTTATTGCTAGAAAAGGAAAGCATCAGACAGGAAAAGTAAATCAGTCACTTAATATTTCTCAATGTTTGCACTGAGGCACAGAAACATTATCCCACGATTAGGCACATCTGACTTTAAAGTTTTGGCAATCTTGGTGAATGAGGGCTTTTATTTCTACCCACTAAATTATTTTAAAAACTTTACCATACATCCTCTTTTGTCCCATTGAAAAAGAGAACCCATTTCCCCTACTGATCTGCTTGATCAAGTCTTTATTCGCTCTGTTATAGATAGTGGCAAATGAGTTTCAGAGGATAAACTAAACATAAACAGAGTGGCATCCTCTTCCTTTCCAGCAACTACTTTAATTCCTTCTTAGATTTTAGGGCATTATATCTTAAATATTTATTATTCTTTGTCTCTAGACTCCCAACACTTACTCATCCTTTAATATTTCAATATTTATGTACTCTAAACAGCCCTGCTGCCCAGTATTTATGTACTCTAAACATAACACACACTTTATGTACTCTAAACATAACACACTTCCATAAACTAGTTGGTTGTCTCCAACTAGTNATTATCATGTGTTATGGGAGAAGGCAATGGCACCCCACTCCAGTGCTCTTGCCTGGAAAATCCCATGGGCAGAGGAGCCTAGTAGGCTGCAGTCCATGGGGCCGCAAAGAGTCGGACAGGACTGAGCGACTTCACTTTCACTTTTCACTTGCATGCATTGGAGAAGGAAACACTCCAGTGTTCTTGCCTGGAGAATCCCAGGGATGGGGAGCCTAGTGGGCTGCTGTCTATGGGGTCGCACAGAGTCGGACGCGACTGAAGGGACTTAGCAGCAGCAGCAGCATCATGTGTTATGAGGAGCACATTAGCTTTTAGATGTAAGGAATCTCTCCCTTGTATGCTTATACTACAATTTGTTTATCTGTTCCTCTACTGGACATTGTGGGTCCCCCCCACCCTGTTTTTGGCCATGAAATTTTCTGAATTTAAGCAATGTGTATAGAAAGTAATTTTACCATTAATAACCTATATGCAAAATTATTATACTGTCAAATTAATAAATAGGGATGTACCAATTAGAATAAATATAAGTATTATAAAAATTCAACTTTAATTGAAATGTTGTATGTGTCAGTAGTATGCACTTGAACTAGGCAAGAAACAAGAGTTTTGAGTTTTACATAAGCCATTGAAGGAGTGTGAAAATGAAGCTAATAGACTTCTGGAACAAAGGTATTCCACTCATTAGTATTCCATTTTGTAGTTACTTTACAGGAACATAAATTGGAGAAGATTCTTTGTGACTGTTACTCATTAACAGTTTTCATTTTAGCGTAAGGCCTGGTGGTTTTCATAAGTTGAGTGAACATGGACACCATTGGTACTATATTGTATTAAAAGAGCTATCAATACAAATAGTATTTCAATATTTCTATGAATAAGCATGACACAATTTGCATAACCTGACGTTGACCCATTGGAGCTGTTTTGGTTGGATACCACAATAGGTAATTCAGGTTTATATTGGTCACTCCACTCAATCTATATAAATGTTTTGAAACTTTATCATTTGGTGGTCCAGGTGGACCACTGCTGCTGCTAAGTCGCTTCAGTCGTGTCTGACTCTGTGCAGCCCCATAGACGGCAGCCCACCAGGCTCCCTCGTCCCTGGGATTCTCCAGGCAAGAACACTGGAGTGGGTTGCCATTTCCTTCTCCAATGCATGAAAGTAAAAAGTGAAAGTGAAGTCACTGAGTGGTGTCCAACTCTCAGCAACCCCATGGACTGCAGACCACCAGGCTCCTCCATCCATGGGATTTTCTAGCAAGAGTACTGGAGTGAGGTGCCACTGTTAAGAGAGCTAAACTGAATAGTTTATCAGAGTCACAGCTTATTTGCATATGTTTATTACTAAGCAACCTATAATAGGAATGTCAGAGAATAAAATGGTCAATGCACATATGTTAGTTCAGTTGAAAGTGATTTAGAGGGCTCAAGGGTTTATTTGATAACATTAGGACCAAAGAATTGAAATAAAATTTCAGGTCTATTGCTTTCATTCTGTTATTCTGCTCTGATTGAGAGCCTTACAATGGACTTGATTAGTGGAAATCTAAATGAGGGAAAGAGTGGTTCTCTTCTGTGCATTTTATCTGGGCAAGTTAGAAATATACAATATGTGATCTCTACGTAAACTATGTTACCTAAACTATAGGAATACCTCATTCATTTAGAAAACCTTTTTAAATGCTTTTTATGCCTCTAGAATGTACAAACACTTGGATTCCTGTCATTTGTTAAATCACTTCCTTAATTCCCTGCACTTTGTAAAAAAAATTCTTTAAAAAATTTTTTTTAATTTAAATTTATTTATTTTAATTGGAGACTAATTACTTTACAATATTGTATTGGTTTTCCCACACATCAACATGAATCCACCACGGGTGTACACGTGTTCCCCATCCTGAACCCCCTTCCCTCCTCCCTCCCGGTACCATCCCTCTGGGTCATCCCAGTGCACCACCCTCAAGCATCTTGTATCCTGCATTGAACCTGGACTGGTGATTCGTTTCATATATGATATTATACATGTTTCAATGCCATTCTCCCAAACCATCCCACCCTCTCCCTCTCCCGCAGAGTCCAAAAGACTGTTCTATACTCTGTGTCTCTTTTGCTGTCTTGCATACAAGGTTATCGTTACCATCTTTCTAAATTCCATATATATGCATTAATATATTGTATTGCTGTTTTTCTTTCTGGCTTACTTCACTCTGTATAATCGGCTCCAGTTTCATCCACCTCATTAGAACTGATTCAAATGTATTCTTTTTAATGGCTGAGTAATACTCCATTGTGTAAAAAAAATTCTCAATCCACTGAACCAAGCATGTAGACTCATCAGAACCTGGTTTTGGGTAACAATCCCTTCATTATCTTTAGTTAACGTTAACTCTGGCCTTCAGAAGGCATTCTTTCCTTAGGATAATGTTTTTCAAACTTTTCTGGCATCTTTGGTGTTTGCTTTGTTCCCTGAAATGGAAAGAACTCCATTGTTTGGTGGGGTTGGGGTGGGGTGCAGGTTATGAATGGCTTGGATTAGCTTCCTGCCTTCCTCTCACATCAACCAAAGAGATAGCTTTTTTTTTTTTTTTCAAACTCTGTATTTTTTGCCTATTCATTTCCTGCTCTAATTTTATTGTGGACATTTTGGGGGTAAAAAAGAAGATTATATTTTCTTTTTCTTTTTAACTTTAAACTTTTTTATTTTGTATTGAAGTAAAGCCAATTAACAATATTGTGGTAGTTTCAGGTGAACAGCAAAGGTACTCAGCCATACACACACATATATCCATTCTCCCCCAACCTCCCTCCCATTCCTGCTGGAACAACTCTGCTCAATGTTATGTGCCAGAAGAGTCTATTTTCAAAATTTAAATTTCATTCCATAAATGTCTTCCTTTCTACTTATGCACATCAGCTTATATGTTTTCTACAATTTCCTGAATCTCTTTTCGTTTGAGAGAGCATGAATTTATTTTAAAGTTACATAGTTTGTTTTCAGTATTTAAAAATGTTACATATGACAGCACTGATCTCTAATCAATTCGCTCATTACATAAATATTTGATTACAACTAAGTGTAGGCACTGTTCTAGGTGTTGTACATACTGGAGTGATTTAACACAGACTTCTGCCCTTGGAGACATTATATAGTCCATCAGGAAGAGTATGGCTACTTCACCATAAGCATGATAAATAAGTAAATGATACAGTGTGTTAAAAGGAGAAAAGTGCCAGGATAAAAGAAAAGGTAGAATAAAAATAAAAGAGAATAAAGACTATTGGTCTAAAAAGACTGAGGCAAGGCCAGAGTTCTGTGTAGAATAGTCAGGAATATATCTCATTTAGATGTTGCTGATGAGCAAAGGGTTGAGAAAGCCAGGTGGATAATCTGAAGAGAGAAATTTCAGGAAGAACCAGAGCAGTATATGGAGAGTAGGTGTATTGAGAAGAGTAAGATTACTGGAAAAGGTCATTTATCTATCCAATGAAATGAACATTTAGACACATTTTCTGTTTCTTATCTGTGCACATAATCATAAATATTGATGCTGATGGGAATCACAGAGATAAAAATCTTAAGTGTTTAGAGAAAGGAGCTTGTTCCAAGAGGCTAAGTGACACCTAGTGGCAGAACAGGACTGACTCCGATTGCTTTACTCTGCAGACATATGATGCTCTAAGGCTTTTAAAATGATGAAATACATTTTTTTTTAAAGCAGTGGCTTTTAATAAAGCCTTGGACAAATCTAAATCAATTGCTTTCACTTGAAGGATACCTGGCTTACCTATGTGTAACACCAGATCTACTCAATGTTAAAATGTTGTATTATTTGCAATAAAGAGCAGGGGTATATGTGAAATCCGTCATGGACCTGAATCCCCTGACACCTATAAAAAGCCTGTGTGCTGGAGGCACTGTGTTAAAGCAAGATCTGTTCACTGTGTAAATTTTCTAATGGACCTGTGTTCAGAAGGAATAACAGCTTATTTTTTTGATGGTAGTTCATGTAAAACATTTGACTCTCATACTGTTTTTTTTCCCCTAAAATATAAAAATGTGGCCACTTTGAAATTATAAAACAGGAGTGAAGCTACTAACATCTGTTGTTAATTTTGGAGAAAAACATACATTTGTATGACCAATTTTCCTTATTGTTAGAAGAGCCTACACATGTGTTAGTGTTATTAAATATCATCATTGCTAACACTGACAAATTAAATGCAAACAAGAAGAACATTGACAAATCCANGAGAAAAACATACATTTGTATGACCAATTTTCCTTATTGTTAGAAGAGCCTACACATGTGTTAGTGTTATTAAATATCATCATTGCTAACACTGACAAATTAAATGCAAACAAGAAGAACATTGACAAATCCAGTGAGGAGCTAATGTATATAATTGATTGCTTTATAGTATGTGGCTCAGCTGGTAAAGAATCTACGAGCAATGCTGGAGACCTGGTTTCGATCCATGGGTTGGGAAGATGCCCTGGAGAAGGGAAAGGCAATGTTCTGGCCTGGAGAATTCCATGGGCTGTATAGTCCATGGGGCGCAAGGAGTCTGACACGACTGAGTGACTTTCACTTTCACTTATGAACAATAACAAGTAGAAAGTGTGTGAATTAANGATCCATGGGTTGGGAAGATGCCCTGGAGAAGGGAAAGGCAATGTTCTGGCCTGGAGAATTCCATGGGCTGTATAGTCCATGGGGCGCAAGGAGTCTGACACGACTGAGTGACTTTCACTTTCACTTATGAACAATAACAAGTAGAAAGTGTGTGAATTAAAGATATAAAATGCTATATATTTCTGCAAATATAGATGCTGACATAAAATAAATGCAAATAATAATATGAAACAGCCCAACAATATGATAGATATTTTCATTTTTATAACAAGCAGCCATAGAATTTTTTGATTTGATAATGTACTTTTTACTATAATGAATATTTTTAAGTAAATAATAAATACGAATATCCACAGAAAACTAAAATTTAACATCTCAGAAGTGAAAAAAATAGGTAAGTTACAAAACTATTAAAAAAAGGGAAAATTCTTAGTATATTATTTGTGTGTGTGTGTATAGATGATAGAAGAGTATTAAACATTGACAAAAGCATAATAAAATACATATGTCGTTCAGTCGTGTCCAGCTTTTTGTGAACCCAGAATGGCAGCATGCCAGGCTTCCCTATCTATCACCAACTCCCAGAGTTTACTCAAACTCATGTCCATCAGCTCGGTGATGCCAACCAACCATCTCATCCTCTGTCATCCCCTTCTCCTCCTGCCTTCAATCTTTCCAGCATCAGGGTCTTATCAAATGAGTCAGTTCTTCACATCAGGTGGCCAAAGCATTGGAACTTCAGCTTCAGCAACAGTCCTTGCAATGAATATTCGGGACTAATTTCCTTTAGGATTGAAGGAATGGATCTCCATGCATTCCAAGGAACTCCTTAGAGTCTTCTCTAACACCACAGTGTAAAAGCATCAATTGTTCGGCGCTCAGCTTTCCTTAGAGTCCAAATCTCTCATCCATACATGACTACTGGAAAAACCATAGCTTTGACTAGATAGACCTTTGTTGGCAAAGTAANTGCCATTTCCTTCTCCAGGGGATCTTCCCGACCCAGGGATTGAACCCAGGTCTCCTGCATTGTGGGCAGATGCTTTACTGTCTGAGCCACCATATAAGTTAATTAAAATAACATGCAGAAATAAGGTGTTTGTAATAAAGAAATTTACATTTAATGTAGTACAGGATACATAACCTTTATTATCTTTTCTACTAGAGAAGAGATATTTACATTACATTACTATTGGGTCTAAATAGTTAACCCATTTGAACATCTGGAAGTTCTCCATTCACATACTGTTGAAGCCTGGCTTGGAGAATTTTGAGCATTACTTTGCTAGCGTGTGAAATGAGTGCAATTGTGAGATAGTTTGAACATGCTTTGGCATTGCCCTTGTTTGGGATTGGAATGACAACTGACCTTTTCCAGTCCTATGGCCACTGCTGAGTTTTCCAAGTTTTCTGGCATTGCTTCTTAGGAAGAGCAACTGTTTTAAACTATGGTATACACCTAAATTATTATTATATAGAATAACATTAGTGTTCCTCTATACCCAACTGTGTTCAGGCCTAAATAAAGGACGTATTTTTGTAACAATTATGTTTCAGGTACTATACTATGCTAGAAATACATAAGTGGTTAAAGTATGAGGTTGCTCAAAATAATGTGAGGTCATTTGTAAAGAAAAATGTATGCATAAGTACCGCTCAACAATAATGATTCAAATTAAAAGTGAAACAAAGCCTTACTATATACAATAGGTGTTATATGTACTTAAAAGTATACTGAGAACAGACCAGACATTTATAATTTTAAAAAACTTATGGGGTTAAGTGTAGTATGATTTATACTACATAATCAAAGATTCACATATTATACTATTAATAATATATTTCAAAACAATATTTAGAATGGCAGATTTATTCTATTTACTTCTGTAAGGAATGAGTCAAATTTATTTCTCACTTTCTATCACCAGATAACAAATAGCCCTTAATACTTATCAAAACCCTAAAGCAAATCTCTTTAAGTGTTGGAAATGATTTTTTTTTTTTTTTTAATTATGGGATACTGTCTCCAGTTCCATGTCCTGACTTGATTTGATGGAAACAAAAATCACCTGGAGATGATTTTTTCCATCTGGGAACACCTTTCAGTACACTTCTCTCCCCTTCCCTCTTAGATCTCATTTTATTCCTATATCCTTAAACACTTCAATAGCGTTTTGCTCTCTTTCCATTTATGAGCATGCCAGTGGCATCCCCAAGTTTCTTCTCATCTCACTTTTGATGTTCCTATACAATTTTATGCCTCATCTTTTTCAGCAAGCACAGGGAATATTTTCAAACACATTAAAAAAATATCTTCCTCAATTTCAAATTGGCAAAATGTATTGTACAACAAGGGATATTCTCCCTAGGTTAACAATTCATTTTATTTTGTTTTCTAGTTGTTAGTTTTAAGTCTTATAATTATCTTACCATTTTTCTGTAAAGTTTTAAGAAGTATAGGCATGTATTTTTATAGGAATATTTGCTTCCTTATGATTATTTATCTCTTTAAGTTAAGATTATTATTAGAGAATCTAAATCATTTTTACAGAATCACTGTTGCACATAACTTGCCAGCATTCTTGTAAAATGAAGCAAATGAAATATAAATTGGTATAATTTTTGAAGCTCTAAATATTGTGTTTGTTGCAGACATTTTTCTTATGGTTTCTGTGGTCTTGCTTCCAGACAGAATTAAATATTGTTAGATCTGTATTTAATTTGATACTCATTTTCTGCTGTTGGCACTGGTATATTAGGCCATGGCCTAATGAGACCAAAATTATTTTCATTTTTATTATTTAGATCATTTTGGTCAAATTCAAAACCAGAAAAGCATCTTAAGGAAATTGTCAAACTTCAACTTATATTTTTAATGCACAATAGAAATATATGTGCTATCAACTATCATTCATAAATTACTGAGTGCACTCTTTAGATTTTTTTCCCTATGGAATGTTGATAAAGCATTTGACAAAAGGAGCAATTAAGATATATTATCTGTTTTTATTGCTGACTAAATGAAAACAATACCTGTGAGATAATAATTGAAACATTTTATAAATCAAAATGTCTGGCTATTGACAAAGAAGAGGATTTACATATAAACCTCATTTATGAGTGTCTCACTAATGCCAAGTATATTGCTCAGGAAATCTCAAAGTTACCATGATAAACTATGGCTCTGCAACCATTCAGTTCGATTGCTCAGTCCTTCCCAACTCCTTGGGATCCCATGGACTGCAACACGCCACGCTTCCCTGTCCTTCACCAACTCTTGGAACTTGTTCAAACCCATGTCCATTGGGTCAGTGATGCCCTCCAACCATCTCATCCTCTGTAGTACTTTTCTCCTGCCTTCAGTCTTTTCCAGCATCAGGGTCTTTTCCAATGAGTCAGTTCTTCTCATCAGGTAGACAAAGCATTCCAGTACCCCTACAATTTTGATGTTTTGAATTAGCAGCTGAATAACTTTTGGGGGTTGCCACTGGGTGCAGCTTTCAAAAAGGGCTTGATAAGTAAGGGAGTACTACTCCTCCATGGGGAAATTGGGATAAAAGGATAGTTAGATGAGGGATTAAAACTCATTTTTTTGTGAACTACTTCATACCTGGGGCTGAGTTTACAAAATCTTTTAATCAATTGAAGATTCCTTGAGGTCACTTTTCCCCCTCAATTTATACTACTTAGCATACTCATAGAAATCTATCTACTCTTTCTAAATTAGAAAATATTTAAGTGATCAGTATCTGAAGTTGGACAATTTGGCATTTAAATCCAGCTGCCTTTGTCTTTTTTCTTTCACTCTTGCCTTAAGCATGCCTAATTTGTCCAGCTGTCTCAGACCATCTTTCTTGTCTCCACACATCACCCTTAAGCTGTTATTTTATCCTCAGGATTGATAGTGTAATAATAGTGAGCGTGCTTTCTTTCACAGAAACATTTCATTTAAAGGTAAATCTTGTACTAATGTCACCAGCTAGTAGATGAGGAAGGGCATGGTGTGTTTTGGAGCTTTAGATACCTCTATTTGCTATAGTCACATTTCTTTTTGTTGGGCCAACCATCTACTTCATACGGACATTAGAATTTTTATACCATTCTCCTAATAGAATAAGCAATATAGTGAATTAATTTGAATAAAAAGCTTTGTATGAGGATATCACGCATTAAGTTCTGAGCTCAACTAACTGCTACCTTTGTGAACTTTTGAGATTTGCTTGAATTTTCAGGGCAACCACTGCCTTTGTTGCTTCATTTGTCAAAAGATTTCCTCAAATCATTGTTTGGAGAATTTGTAACAATATATTCAAAGGTGACACTGCTTGGCAGTGATTAAAGGCACCATGCACACAGGAAATAATATCCTAAAGAACACATAAATCTATTATGTACCGGGTATTATTCAAGTCTAGGTAATAGATGCTAAAGATATGTCTTGATTAAGATATATCTTTAAAAAAAAAAAGATATACCTTAAGACAATATTCCCAAGACTCAGATTTGAAAAGGCCAGTGTCTTATGCATCTTTCCTTCTCTCCCTTTCTTTTTTTCCTTCTTTCTTTCCTTCCCATTCTCATTTGACTTTTTATAATCTTCCAATAAGTAGTCCTAATTAAAATCACATTTAGTCAAAGCTGAAAACATAGTTAATAACCAGAAAATAGACAAAAACAGTGTTGAACCTATTCTACACATATGAAATATAATCGTTTATACATATATACATACATAGACACACATGTATATGAGCATAAAGATGGATTTCTATTGCTACTTTGACCTATTGATATAGCATGCTATAAACACAATGATTGATTTATAATAATACCACTATATAATATTTTAAGACCTGAAAATATAATTCACAGTCATTATTTTATTTATTAACATTTTGCTGTAGGCATAGAGTATAATTTCTTAAAATAATTCTAAGATATCTGCAGAGGCAGGAATTAAAATTGATTATAGTTGGTTATAATATGAAGAAATGTTACTTATGACAATCCCTGATATTAACAGAATCTAAATCATTTGGGCAAAAGAAATTCCTAATAAGTCTATCATAATGAGTTAAACTATAGCTTTATGAATTTTGCTAATTAGAGTTACTTAATTGATGATATTGACAAGCAGTTTAATATTATCACATTTTAAAACTCAGCCTCACTATTTTCCAATCTTGTACACTGAAATGTGCTTCAGGGATATTAAAGTCCTTTTCATGCCAGATTTTTAATTTTACAGAGAAAAAGAAAGCATACCTATCATATAATTTCCTGGGGATTTGTTTCACATTGCTTTAATAGTAAAAGTACAGATGTAAAAATTCATCTAAGGAATTTATCATTAGTTAACTGTTTTTTTAAAGACAGTGTACTCATTATAGATATTTGTTACTGAATTTGGAGAATTATTTACCAGGCTGTAAACCTGCTGAACAAATATAATTTTGGAGGTTGTTGTATTTACTTATTTGGCCAATACTGGGTATTTTTATCAGTCAAATTCTTATAATGTCATTGAAATGAGAATCTAAAGATAATTATCTTTACACAGATAATTATTAATTTATTAATATTCATCAGAAATAGATGGGGAAACAGTGGAAACAGTGTCAGACTTTATTTTTCTGGGCTCCAAAATCACTGCAGATGGTGACTGCAGCCATGAAATTAAAAGACGCTTACTCCTTGGAAGGAATGTTATGACCAACCTAGATAGCATATTCAAAAGCAGAGACATTACTTTGCCAACAAAGGTCCATCTAGTCAAGGCTATGGTTTTTCCAGTGGTCATAAATGGATGTGAGAGTTAGACTATGAAGAAAGCTGAGCACTGAAGAATTGATGCTTTTGAACTGTGGTGTTGGAGAAGACTCTTGAGAGTCCCTTGGACTGCAAGGAGGTCCAATCAGTCCATTCTAAAGGAGATTGGTCCTGGATGTTCACTGTAAGGACTGATGCTTTAGCTGAAAAGGACTGATGCTTTCAGCTTTAGCTGAAAGTCCAGTATTTTGGCCACCTCATGTGAAGAGTTGACTCATTGGAAAAGACCTGATGCTGGGCGACATTGGGGGCAGGAGGAAAAGGGGCCGACAGAGGATGAGATGGCTGGATGGCATCACCGACTCAATGGACGTGAGTTTGAGTAGACTCCGAGGATTGGTGATGGACAGGGAGGTCTGACGTGTTGTGACACATGGGATCACAAAGAATCAGACACAACTGAGTGAATGAACTGAACTGAATATTAATATATAATTATTTTTCTCTTTTTAGGGCTTACATATTTTTCATATATTTTAAAAAACTAGAATAAAATTCCAAAAGTTGTCTTTCTTGAAAGCAATTTAACAATTCAGTTCAGTCTCTCAGTAGTGTCCTACTCTTTGTGACCCCTGAATTGCAGCTCACCAGGCCTCCCTGTCCATCATCAACTCCCAGAGTTCACTCAGACTCATGTCCATTGAGTCAGGGATGCCATCCTGCCATCTTATCCCCTATTGTCCCCTTCTCCTGCCCCCTAATCCCTCCCAGCATCAGAGTCTTTTCTGATGAGTCAGCTCTTCGCATGAGGTGGCCAAAGTACTGGAGTTTCAGCTTTAGCATCATTCCTTCCAAAGAAATCCCAGGGCTGATCTCCTTCAGAATGGACTGGTTGGATCTCCTTGCAGTCCAAGGGACTCTCAAGAGTCTTCTCCAACACCACACTTCAAAAGCATCAATTCCCTTAGCTAATCATTTAATGCTGATGATCTCCAGGATAGGATTTGGTCACTTCATGATTTCATTCACAAGGGTTAGTATTACAGAAATCAAGGCTTAGGTGAAATAAAAATATTCTTAAAAATGTGTGCCATATTTTCATTGTTCTATCTATACTTATATCTGTATCTCTAAAATCACTTATATTTAGCAAGAGATACCATAAAGTACTGAGCAGAGAAATGGTAAAATATACATTTTTTATATGCTGCTGCTAAGTCATTTCAGTCGTGTCCAACTCTGTGTGACCCCATAGATGGCAGCCCACCAGGCTTCCCCATCCCTGGGATTCTCCATGCAAGAACACTGGAGTGGGTTGCCATTTCCTTCTCCAATGCATGAAAATGAAATTGAAAGTGAAGTTGCTCAGTTGTGTCCGACTCTTAGCAACCTCATGGACTGCAGCCTACCAGGCTCCTCTGTCCGTGGGGTTTTCCAGGCAAGAGTACTGGAGTGGGGTGCCATTGTCTTCTCCAACAGTTTTTATATAGATGGCAGCAAAAGATGTAATAAAGTAAATTGTGGGAAGGTGAAAATTCATTAGCTGTATGAGATAAGTAAATTATTGTAAACTGATAACTCTTTCAATATATCAGACTCTAAAAAATGAAACAATAAAAAAAATTTATGCTTTCCAGAAGCATGAGTAGAAGAGCATTCTTTTTTTTTTTTATAAATTGCAATTATTTTATTTGACCATCAAGTTAATTATTTTCATTTCTCAAATTTACTCAAAACTTATTTTTCATTTTATAGTGTTATTTGATACTCATTAAAAGATGGTTAAGAAAATTAAAGTATATTTCTTACTAGTTTTCAATTATAAAATATAATTTTATAAATAAAATAGTCTTATTGAACAGTTCCATGTTCANTTCTCTTATACTAGGCTGCTAGTGTAAGGATTTGACTTATTAACCTAGTGATGGGTTAAACCACGTTTGTATTTTGTAGTGTTTATAGTTAAATTTAGTGCACAGATGGCTTTGCATTTCTCTTGCAGCTAGGATGACGAAGGGTTTTTCTTGGAGTTTCTGCTTGCATTCAGTTTTTCAATTATTCTTTGCACCTGCACTTCAGTGGAAAGTCTCTCTTCATCCTCTTGCCCCTTCTCCATTGCAGTCTGCTATTTTTTTCCCTGGTGTTTCCTGGCTTGATGCTGGTAACAAGCTATGTTCTCTATTATCTTGTTCAGCCTCAGTGCTAGGCAGGCTCTGTGTCTCTAGGTCGCAAAGATTCAGCCTTCACAGTNAAAGTCTCTCTTCATCCTCTTGCCCCTTCTCCATTGCAGTCTGCTATTTTTTTCCCTGGTGTTTCCTGGCTTGATGCTGGTAACAAGCTATGTTCTCTATTATCTTGTTCAGCCTCAGTGCTAGGCAGGCTCTGTGTCTCTAGGTCGCAAAGATTCAGCCTTCACAGTGATCTTGCCTCTTTCCAGTGGTAGTCAAACTCTGTCTTGTATCTTCAATAAGTTTATGTAGAGAATTTCCTGCTAGTCCTTCAAAGGTTGGAGGCTTAAAATAGCATTGGTGTAGGATGCTTGTCACACTTTAGCCACAAGGATGGTGGTTTTCTTGTTGTTTTTTTTTGTTTTTTGTTTTTTTTTGTTTTCTTTTACCATTTTCCCACTGCCAAAAGTGTTCCTCCACATACTGAGAGTTCATTAATTTTCTTCCAGGAGCTTAAGGCTTATTTTCTTTGGATGGAAGTTTCTAAGCAAAAGTATACCGCAACAGTGGCAGTATTCTTCTCCGGGCCTGCATCCCAACAGAGGCCACTTTGTACCTGACATTCTTGGGCGCCCCTGGTCAAAGGTCCTGTAAGTAGGTGTAAACTGGCTTTGTGTCAGTATTTCCCAGTTTCTATTCTTTCATGTTATTTCACACTCAACTTCAAAACAATATGTTTTCCCTTTTTATATAGAAATTTAATATCATCCAACTAAAAGTGTCAAAGGTTTTTTATAGCTAGGTAAGTTAATTTTTATCTGGAAAAATAAATGAGTAGGAAAGACAAAAACATTGATAATGGAGGTAAATTAGGGAAGTGGAGATAGCTCTGTCATATATTAAAATATAATATAAAGTTGTTTTAATTAAAACAGTTTGGTTTTGGTGTATGAATTGTTATATTACTGCTGGACCTGAATTGAAAGTTAAGTGAAGGGAAAGTGAAAGTTTTAAGTCGCTCAATCCTGTCTGACTCTTGTGATCCCCATGGACTGTAGCCCAGCAGGCTCCTCTGTCCATGGGATTCTCCAGGCAAGAATGCTGGAGTGGCTTGTCATGTCCTCCTCCTGACCCAGGGATTGAACCTGTGTCTCCTATGACTCCTGCACTGGCAGGCAGGTTGTCTACCACTAGCACCTCCTGGATGATGCTGAGTGACAAGCGTGGCCTCTCAAAATCACTGGCAAAGAAACGGACACCTTAATAAACTGAATTAAGGCAACTAAGAAGATGATAATATATTTATATATCACATAATAGATTGTGAAGATGTGCGTGTAGATCAGCCATATAAATGTAAACATTTGAAACTTGGCAGCCCACTCCAGTGTTCTTGCCTGGAGAATCCCAGGGATGGGGGAGCCTGGTGGGCCACCATCTGTGGGGTCGCACAGAGTCGGACACGACTGAAGTGACTTAGCAACTTAGCAAGTACTAGTAAAAAAAAATGAAGTTGCCCTTCATTTGCATTATACCTCTAGCATTGTGATCACAAAATCACATTAGAGATAAATTTAATTGGTGTATACAAGTGTTTGTTTTTTTCTGGGCTGGAGGTGGAGAATGGGACTGCATTACTGTTTGTTTGATCATGTATAACATATACTGTCTTATGGACAGATTCCTATCCCTCTCTATTAACTCTTAGCTAACCTGCTTCATCTACTTTCCTGTAGGGTCCCTGAAGCTATTTTAGCTCTCTGATTCACAAATATAATAAGGAAATCTAAAATTCTCTCTGGTCAGGAATGCTGAGAATTAAGAGCAGTTCAAGCACTGAACCATTATTTCTCAGTCACTGTGATATTTTGCAATGTAATTCAGAGAAGGACGAGGTAAAAGCTTACTTATCATAATGTCAATGTAGTAGTCCTGAAGAAATAGCGTATTATTGTTAATAGTAACTATTATTGACAAATGATTTTATTAAGAGGAATATATTTAATTTTTGATATTTGTTGGGTGAATAGACTTGTGCTTAGAGTAAATCACCTGACCATACCCAAACCCACCATCCCTGTCATCCATGGCAAAGAAACTTGCCCTTTTTGCTACTATGCTTCTCTCATGTCAGGAGAGCTGATAGAAACTGAAGGAAGGGCAATGGAAATGGCTTGAACTGCTACCAAGGGATGTGGAACTTGCCAGGCACAAGGAAGATATAATGGAACTGAAGTTACAACAGAGGACTTGAGATGTGGAAAGCGTAATCTGATACATTTAAGTCAGAATAAGAAAAAAGGTACTTTCTTCACTACCTTTCTCTCTCCTCCCGCCTAGCCCTGAGACTATAGGTCAGAACTGAGCTAGGCAGACTGCAGACATTTAAACTACTATATGCAAAATTAAAATTTGAATGTAGGCTTGTCTTGGTTTTTTTAAGAGCTAAAGATCGATCTTGTTTGGTAAAAAGCACCTGGAAAGCTGTAAAACCCATCCAAAGTATCGGTGGGAAGACTGGAAGAAAACTCATTGGAGTGTGATTAAAGACAATAGAGGCAAGGCTATGTATTTATGCATACAGATTTAGCCTTGTCATCAGGGCAAGTTTGAAAAGTAAAAAACTGTAAGATTCACTGAAGAAAGTCTGGTATTTTTACAAGAATATTATGTAGAAAGGCCATTCCTCATCATTTGATATAGAATTTCTAAATTAAAGTATTGTCTTAATTATACTGGCCTGAAATAGTCATTATGTGTAGATCTNTCATGTTATTTCACACTCAACTTCAAAACAATATGTTTTCCCTTTTTATATAGAAATTTAATATCATCCAACTAAAAGTGTCAAAGGTTTTTTATAGCTAGGTAAGTTAATTTTTATCTGGAAAAATAAATGAGTAGGAAAGACAAAAACATTGATAATGGAGGTAAATTAGGGAAGTGGAGATAGCTCTGTCATATATTAAAATATAATATAAAGTTGTTTTAATTAAAACAGTTTGGTTTTGGTGTATGAATTGTTATATTACTGCTGGACCTGAATTGAAAGTTAAGTGAAGGGAAAGTGAAAGTTTTAAGTCGCTCAATCCTGTCTGACTCTTGTGATCCCCATGGACTGTAGCCCAGCAGGCTCCTCTGTCCATGGGATTCTCCAGGCAAGAATGCTGGAGTGGCTTGTCATGTCCTCCTCCTGACCCAGGGATTGAACCTGTGTCTCCTATGACTCCTGCACTGGCAGGCAGGTTGTCTACCACTAGCACCTCCTGGATGATGCTGAGTGACAAGTGTGGCCTCTCAAAATCACTGGCAAAGAAACGGACACCTTAATAAACTGAATTAAGGCAACTAAGAAGATGATAATATATTTATATATCACATAATAGATTGTGAAGATGTGCGTGTAGATCAGCCATATAAATGTAAACATTTGAAACTTGGCAGCCCACTCCAGTGTTCTTGCCTGGAGAATCCCAGGGATGGGGGAGCCTGGTGGGCCACCATCTGTGGGGTCGCACAGAGTCGGACACGACTGAAGTGACTTAGCAACTTAGCAAGTACTAGTAAAAAAAAATGAAGTTGCCCTTCATTTGCATTATACCTCTAGCATTGTGATCACAAAATCACATTAGAGATAAATTTAATTGGTGTATACAAGTGTTTGTTTTTTTCTGGGCTGGAGGTGGAGAATGGGACTGCATTACTGTTTGTTTGATCATGTATAACATATACTGTCTTATGGACAGATTCCTATCCCTCTCTATTAACTCTTAGCTAACCTGCTTCATCTACTTTCCTGTAGGGTCCCTGAAGCTATTTTAGCTCTCTGATTCACAAATATAATAAGGAAATCTAAAATTCTCTCTGGTCAGGAATGCTGAGAATTAAGAGCAGTTCAAGCACTGAACCATTATTTCTCAGTCACTGTGATATTTTGCAATGTAATTCAGAGAAGGACGAGGTAAAAGCTTACTTATCATAATGTCAATGTAGTAGTCCTGAAGAAATAGCGTATTATTGTTAATAGTAACTATTATTGACAAATGATTTTATTAAGAGGAATATATTTAATTTTTGATATTTGTTGGGTGAATAGACTTGTGCTTAGAGTAAATCACCTGACCATACCCAAACCCACCATCCCTGTCATCCATGGCAAAGAAACTTGCCCTTTTTGCTACTATGCTTCTCTCATGTCAGGAGAGCTGATAGAAACTGAAGGAAGGGCAATGGAAATGGCTTGAACTGCTACCAAGGGATGTGGAACTTGCCAGGCACAAGGAAGATATAATGGAACTGAAGTTACAACAGAGGACTTGAGATGTGGAAAGCGTAATCTGATACATTTAAGTCAGAATAAGAAAAAAGGTACTTTCTTCACTACCTTTCTCTCTCCTCCCGCCTAGCCCTGAGACTATAGGTCAGAACTGAGCTAGGCAGACTGCAGACATTTAAACTACTATATGCAAAATTAAAATTTGAATGTAGGCTTGTCTTGGTTTTTTTAAGAGCTAAAGATCGATCTTGTTTGGTAAAAAGCACCTGGAAAGCTGTAAAATCCATCCAAAGTATCGGTGGGAAGACTGGAAGAAAACTCATTGGAGTGTGATTAAAGACAATAGAGGCAAGGCTATGTATTTATGCATACAGATTTAGCCTTGTCATCAGGGCAAGTTTGAAAAGTAAAAAACTGTAAGATTCACTGAAGAAAGTCTGGTATTTTTACAAGAATATTATGTAGAAAGGCCATTCCTCATCATTTGATATAGAATTTCTAAATTAAAGTATTGTCTTAATTATACTGGCCTGAAATAGTCATTATGTGTNGGAAGAAAACTCATTGGAGTGTGATTAAAGACAATAGAGGCAAGGCTATGTATTTATGCATACAGATTTAACCTTGTCATCAGGGCAAGTTTGAAAAGTAAAAAACTGTAAGATTCACTGAAGAAAGTTTGGTATTTTTACAAGAATATTATGTAGAAAGGCCATTCCTCATCATTCGATATAGAATTTCTAAATTATTGTCTTAATTATACTGGCCTGAAATAGTCATTATGTGTAGATCTGTATGGAAAACTCAAATGCATGAGCAATTATTTATTTTTTTAAGCAGCTACAGAGATTTTAATAAGTGTTAAAATAGTAAATTTTTCTCTTTCCCTACTCACTTAGCAATAATGTTAGGAAGAATTTTCATTCCATGATGATTTTTTTTTCAGTAGAATTTGTCATTATAATTCTTTAAAATTTGCAAGAAAAAAAAAGAATTTTTTTTTGAGTGATTCTGTCCTTTTAATCAGAAAAGTGGCTGTCCTTTAGTGTTAAAGCCATATGAATATCAGTATGTTGCACAGATTCTAAAAATATAAAAATACATTTTTATATGATTAAAGCCACATTGTAACAGTGCTATAACACTTAGAGGGATTTCATTGCTAAGAAAATGTTTATTCTCTGCTGAACATTTATATCTCAGTTTCACTCTAATCTTTACAACATTGATATTTTAACTAAATTCTGGAGAACAGAGAGATTAGATGCTTATCAAATACTTATGAGAAGCAACCTACTGACCTACACAAATAAATACATGCATTAAATTATTGTGGCACTTTACAAACAAAAGTACATAAATAATTCTGAATAAAGCGACAAGAGCACATTTTTTTTTCCTTTCCAGGCTGATGAATTTAACAGTATTTAATTGAACAGTTTTCCAAAGAGCTGGCACTAAACAATATTTACTATGACTGTGTGTTAGGAAAAACATTGCAATTTTTATCTTGTGGAATAGCAATAGTAGAGAAAAGGTTCTGTTGTGTATAAACCGCAGTAGCTTGAAAAGATAAATAGTTTGGCAATTTTATTTTGAGAAGTATATAAGTAAGATATGGAGAAAAGTATAATTTATAAGTTATGGAACACATAACTATCCATTATAATTATAGTTAGAGGAAATCTGGAATGTTATTTCATTTTCAATATTATCTTAACTGTGAGGTTAATAAAAGTACTTAGAAGTTGCTACAGTTTTCCTTCTCTCCTTTTTACTGAAGCTCAGAAAAGGTAGGGGCTTACTACTTCGTCTGTTTCTGTCTCTGGCCAATATTGAATGAAATACCAATATCCTTAGAAAAAGTGAGAGTAATTCAGATTAATCACACAGAGCAGAGTATGCAGGGAAATTTTAGCGAAGTCCTGCTTGTAATTTAAAATTTAAACTTCCTGGTATGTTTGCCATATGGCATTCATACGTGTTCAGAGATTTATAATTCTAAGCTGTTCACCACTGAATGGCTTAGAATATGAGTAGCCTGAGCTTTGACTATACTGTTATTTCAATATAGCACCAGTTCTGCACAAAAATGAAATTATGACAAACATGTTTATTTATAGTTTTCAAATAAACACATTAATTTGAGTCACACTTGCCAGAAATACATTGTCTCCACTTAGTTCTAATCCTGAACGTTTTTACTATCTGGAATGTCATCAAAGCTTAGCAGTTTGAAATGCCCACTGGCATTACATGCTTCTTTTTCAATTCTACATCATCACAATGCTTAATTTAATAATAGAATCCAATTTGTTCTCTAAGCAGGAACATTTTAATTATGTAAAATATAAATAGAGAAACCTTGGTTATAGCAATTCTTTCTTTCCAAAACATAAAGCAAACATAAATGTTTTTTTTCTCTCTCAACTACCATGTTATTGGTTCTCAGGAAATAATTAAAATGAAGAATTTATTCACCCAGAATAGCAAGTCATCCAAATCAAATCTAGCGGTTTCATAATCTTAGTGTTTAATATGCATCTAAACATATTATATTATTGTAACTCTCAAAACCAAATAAAATAGATGAGATGACAATAACATTATATGAAAAGAGATATATACGAAATAAAAAATATGAAAGTTACTATCTAAATCACTTATGAAGCTGATAATACGTTTTTAAGTCCAGAGAATTCCATATAAAGGATAAAGTTATTATATTTAGAGATACAGTTACTCTGAGATGTAATATTTGAGGAAAAGCTTATGAAAATTCAGTTAGCATGTATATTTCTCTATGTGTGTGCCTAATCTATCATTGTGAGGTATATATGTTAGACTGTTTTTTACCTTGCAATGCNTATATACGAAATAAAAAATATGAAAGTTACTATCTAAATCACTTATGAAGCTGATAATACGTTTTTAAGTCCAGAGAATTCCATATAAAGGATAAAGTTATTATATTTAGAGATACAGTTACTCTGAGATGTAATATTTGAGGAAAAGCTTATGAAAATTCAGTTAGCATGTATATTTCTCTATGTGTGTGCCTAATCTATCATTGTGAGGTATATATTGTTAGACTGTTTTTTACCTTGCAATGCTTTATATAGTATATTTTTAATAAGACAGTATAAATTGAAAATGAGCCCTTCTTTTGGACTTTCCTCTGCTTTCCAGACTTGCATGGTAGATGATTTGCTCAGTATCCTATTTGATTTTTAAATTGACATTTTAAATGTAACATGTCCAAAAGAAATTATTTTACTTCCATTCTCTAGTCCCTCCACCTGAGGACGAGCATAACTCATCATCCCTCCTTTTGTTCAGGCAAAAGTCAAGGGGTTGTCCTTTCCTCTCTGTTTAACTTGAACCATTTATCTAATGGATTGGGAATTCCTATTGATTCTCCCTCTGTGGTGGGCACTAATAGAAGATGACCCCATGATCTCCATCTTCTGGTGCTCACGATCTGTGTAATGCCCTCCTCTTGCTTGTGGGCGAGACCTGTGATTTGCTTCTAGCCAGTAAAATATGGCCAAAGATGAGGGATTTGGCAGATATAATTAAAGTCTGAATTAAGTTAATTTTGAGTTAATAAAAATGATTATTTCTTTGGCCCTGACCTCAGCAGATGAAAGCATTCAGAAGTGACATTCAGCCCTCTGTAGGTCAGAGATATTCTGAGGGCTAATGGGATCCAATGTAGCAGTCAGGATATATGTCTAATAATTGTAATTGTTTGAGAGTAACTCACACAAAAACATTTGCCCCTGAAGACTGAAGTTCAGCCATTCTTGTTTGTTAGTAAGAATTTGCTTGTGTCGAGACAAAATAACTTTGTGGAGGAAATCATGTAGGACTTTCCTCATTAATTTTCAAGCTAAATTTATACAGCACTCAAATGAGATTAAGTAATTCAGTAGAGAGAGTGCCTGTTGTATACTTATTACAGAAGAGGTAGTCATACAGAATGAGAGAGCCATAGTCTGGAGGAAAAGGAACTGAATATAAAGATGACCAAGTTTACATTTCTGGCTAAGGGATTCAGGTTCCACACTTTCTGAAAATATGCCACTACATATAACTGCTGGAAACCAAACATAAGTATTCAGAGGTAAATATATTACAGGACCATCTTAATGTAGTGTTTCTTACAGGTTGTGTTGCTAAATCCAGGTCAATAAGCAGAAAGTTAAATATCTTATCCTATGAGGTTGAAGAGAGGAGGCTGCTTCCATAAAAATTTAGGGATTCAGAATTAACAGCATGTGTCTGTATTAAGGACAATGAGATTTGCTATTCATTTTAAAACACATCATTGCTCTTATTATGCAGCTATTTTTGACTCCTAAGTAAATGGAGCCACATTATAAATATGTATATGTATTTATTCTCAAGGAGAGCCCAGGGGT
The DNA here is from genome assembly GCA_006410615.1 of Neotragus moschatus. Taxonomy (NCBI): domain Eukaryota; kingdom Metazoa; phylum Chordata; class Mammalia; order Artiodactyla; family Bovidae; genus Neotragus; species Neotragus moschatus. Next base: position 653,955 of record SJYA01002698.1, read on the forward strand.
GTGGAGAAAATTATTCAAGTGCACAACCCCTCTCAGTTGCACTTCAGATGGAAACACACATGCACTGTTATAAGGAGGTCAGGCTCTCTGAGAGTTAATATAGAAATCAATCTGTAATTCATATAGGTGATAACATGAAAAGACATGAGTTCTTTGGCTAGCTTCATGGGAAGAATTGCTCCTTAGGGAAATTACACTGGCAATTGGGTCACNAGATGGAAACACACATGCACTGTTATAAGGAGGTCAGGCTCTCTGAGAGTTAATATAGAAATCAATCTGTAATTCATATAGGTGATAACATGAAAAGACATGAGTTCTTTGGCTAGCTTCATGGGAAGAACTGCTCCTTAGGGAAATTACACTGGCAATTGGGTCACTCATTTGTTATTGAATTTTTGTCAGCAAAGTTGTTTGTGTCCTGGTCAGCAGCAACTTTTATTTATAATTGAAACATTTTTCAGTATAGGTATCATAGGAATTAAATGATAATGGGGAGCAAGCGCTTCTTGTTTATGTGGTAATAATTATATTAAGTCTAGAATTAACTTGGATACTGAAGACCCTTAAGAGCCTAGTAACTACTGAGTTACTAGGCAAAGCACACTCTCACTCTGATTATTAAGTACATTAGAAAGTACCATAAACTCAAAATACTTTAAAAAAGTAATTTATTAGAAATTCTAGAGATAGTAGTATTCTTTTCTGGAGTTGGGTACTGTTTTTGATAGACTGTTATCTAAGAATCATCACTAGTCTGGGAAAATTGTTAATATATTAAAAAAAATATTTTAGCTATTCCCTGTATAAGTACAAACCAGGCACTGTGCTGGTTTTAAGGAATGACTAGATAGATGTGCAGAATAATACTATCATGCAATGAGCACTATAGGAGAGAAATAAAAGCAGAACTATATAAGTACAAAAGAATGGATGGATATAATTTAGTATTCACTATTAAATGTTCCATTTGTACTAAGATACAGAATATTAGAAGTTTGCTTGGAGGAAAAATTCTCATTTCCTCTGAGAAATCTCATTTTCAAAATTCTTACTTTTGGAAAAGTATACATATTTGCACCAAAATGCTATAAAAACTTTTCATAAATCAAAGAAAATAATTGTGACTAGTTTTCCCAAGAAATTACAATAAATGTGAATAGGAAATAAATGTCACCATCTAGTTCATATATTTAAGACTTTTAACAGTTTGTCTTTTTAGGTTTTATTGCATATCAAAATTTTGACCCATTGACTTGATAGTTCTGTTTGAGTTAAAGCAAGCAAAAAAAAAACAAAAAGGGTAATAATTACTGAACAGTATCCTTTCATTAGGCTTCCCTGGTGGCTTGCTGGTAAGAATCCTCTTGCATTGTGAGAGACCTGGGTTTAATCCCTGGGTTGGGAGGATTCCCTGGAGAAGAGAACAGCTACCCACTCCAATATTCTGGCACGGAGAATTCCATGGACTGTATTGGACACGCCTAAAATTTGAAGAAAAGATTAAAGGACAAAACCCCTAATTTCCCTATGTTTTTCTTTTTTTATTATGTATTGGCAGTTCAGGTCATTCATTTTTCTATCACTGTTGCCTCCTTATAATTTTCTGATTCCAATAATTTTGATTTTTCCCTGCTTCTCTTCTTGCAAATATATATACACTTTCCCTAGATGTTCTATAACCAATACTTTACCAATATATATCTCTTATCCCTCAGAATTATCACAAAAATCTTTGCTTTCTGGTCTATGCCTATTATTATTCCTTTATTTTAATCCTGGGTTATTTTCAGTTCAGTTCAGTTCATTTCAGTCGTTCAGTCATGTCCAACTCTTTGCGACCCCATGAATCGCAGCACACCAGGCCTCCCTGTCCATCATCAACTCCCGGAGTCCACTCAGACTCACACCCATCGAGTCAGTGATGCCATCCAGCCATATCCTCTGTCATCCCCTTCTCCTCCTGCCCCCAGTCCCTCCCAGCATCAGAGTCTTTTCCAATGAGTCAACTCTTTGCATGAGGTGGCCAAAGTACTGGAGTTTCAGTTTTAGCATCATTCCTTCCAAAGAAATCCCAGGGCCGATCTCCTTCAGAATGGACTGGTTGGATCTCCTTGCAGTCCAAGGGACTCTCAAGAGTCTTCTCCAACACCACAGTTCAAAAGCATCAATTCTTCGGTGCTCAGCCTTCTTCACAGTCCAACTCTCACATCCATATGTGACCACAGGAAAAACCATAGCCTTGACTAGACGGACCTTAGTCAGTTATTTTAACCATCTTCTACTTGGACTCCCTCTCACTCTTCTCTCTGCTTTAGTCCACTCTTCATGATGCCTATGTGATCCCCTCAATACTCTGGTTATATCCCTTTCCCACATAAAGAACTTTTGTGACAGTCTACTGAACAGACTAGAAAGTCCACACAGCTTCTTCTCAAGCCACTACTTCTATCTATGACCATCTCTTGACATTCTACCTTATATTCCACTTATCCCCCATGCTACAATCATCACTATATTCTGTTCACAATGAAAGTCTTATGCAATCTGATTGAACATATCATGATATATACATTGTCCCCCTCTTCCTAAGTAACTCAAGATCTGACTTATAAACTCTTTGATTCTTCAGGGAATTTGTCAGTAAACTTGCAGTCTTTCACTGAGCTATGCGTGCATTCAAATAGAATGTATACATTAATGACCTTTTTTGGAAGGAGTTGGTTAGTGCATATGGAGAAGAACATGACAACCCATTTCAGTATTCTTGCCTGGAGAATTCTATAGACAACGTTTAGCAGGCTCCAGTTCATGGGGTTGCAAAGAGTCAGACACGACTGAGTCAATGAGCCTTCAGGTAATAAATAAATGTGTATGTGTGTGTGTGTGTGCATTTTAGAAATAAAAGAGATAATAAACAAGAATAAGAACAAAGGAGGAACAGGGCAGAGGCAAAGAGCGGAAGACAGACTGAGTAATTCAAAACAAAGTTTGCAAACTTTTCATTTCTGCATTTAATTCAGAGTTACCTCAACATTTGGGTGATGCCGGTAGCAAGTTACATTCATTTCCCTATAAATAATAGCACTGAAAATATCTGAAGTTACATTTCTATGACCAAATTCACTTAAAAATGGCACAAAATGCTAAGAAAATTTAGGCAAAATTCCCAGCTGCTTGATTTTGATTATCTAGGCAATTGAAGCAAAAACAGTTTTAGTGCTTGAATTAACCAAGTGATTGCCTATACTCGTCGCTTCACTTTAGCTATGGAGACTAACACCTCACTGGCTTTCTGCCGAATCATACTTTTTCTTTTGCAAGTCACTAAGCGTTTTCATGTATACATACTAGTTAAAAACCCTAATTGTTTTACTGGTAAGTTTAATAATCCACTAGTAATAGAGAAGGAAGCAGGCTGTTTACATGGCCAAATTATTCAGAGTCACTCTAGGCATTATTTTGGTGAGTTGTCTCATGTAATAGAAATAAATCTAAACACTAAGAAATCAAGAAATTACTTTTCTCATAACAAGAGAAAACATCACCCTGCAACATTTTTCCTTCTCTATTCAGATATGCAAGAAGGGCTGGCCATTTGACATCATGATATTAATAATCTGTATTAGCAAAAACATGTATTTGAACATAATTAAATTCTTATAAATATTTCAACATTGTCAATTAAGAGAATCATAATTACTTAATCTTCAAGGTAAACTACATTAATTAGTTTTGACTTAATGCTAAGAGTCAGACACAACTGAGCGACTTCACGTTCACTTTTCACTTTCATGCACTGGAGAAGGAAATGGCAACCCATTCCAGTGTTCTTGCCTGGAGAATCCCAGGGACGGGAGAGCCTGGTGGGCTGCCATCTATGGGGTCGCACAGAGTCGGACATGACTGAAGTGACTTAGCAGCAGTAGCAGCAAATTTATTAATTTTTTTAAAGCAGGAGTTTTCACTTCTAATTAATTCCCTTTACCATCCTATTATAATTTTTAATTTTTTTCTCACTAATTTAACATAAGTAACAGTTTTACATTTGGCAACCATGTATTTTACAACAACTAGTAGTTGTTGTATAAACAACTAGATAGTTGTAGCATGCATTATATTTCAGCTAACTAGCTTATATGCAAAGCAGTAGACTGAGAGCAACCTGGCAAGACAAATCTCCCTGTAGATGGGGAATATGTAGAGATCAGTCGCAGTTCCACTCTATCATGTTTGAGTGTAACCATCCTTTAATTTACTTCTCCCCTTAAATATTACTCTTAGAATTATTTATTTTCTTGATCCCTTTCTGATCCTTCTTTTTGTTTTTAACCAAATATATTGTGACATACAACACATAATGAAGAATACACGAAACCATTCGTGCATCACTTAACCAATTATCAATAATATTCAGCTGTTAAAAGATTAAGGAATGAAATATTATTCAGCAACCCAACACCTCTCTTCCAGTGTGCCTCTTTGGAGTAAGTAGCCCATCCTCTAAAATTAACTCCTCTAATGGACTTTATTGCAATTCCTCTTGCCTTTCACTTTAGGTTCCTGTTACAGTCTGTTCAGGCTGCTATAACAAATTATTGTAGTCTGAGTGCCTTCCACAACAAATCTTTGTTTCTCACAGTTTTAACAGCTGGGAGGTCCGCAATCAAGGTGCTGGCAGATTTGTGTTGGTGAGGGCCCATTTCCTGGTTTGCACGCAGCTGTCTTCTCCCTGCATTCTGACATGGAAGAGGGTTCTTCTTACAAGGGCATTAATCTCATCTTGAGAGCTCCATTCCCATGACTTAAATATTTTCCAGAGGCCTGATCTCTAAATACCATCACATTGAGTATCAGAGTTTCAACACAGTAATTTGAGGGAGACACACGCATTCAGTCCATAGCAGGTACTACCAATTATTTATTCCTGAATTTTCCTGAGTATTCTCAGTTTTTAAAGTATATATAACTGGAATCGTACAGCATACATTGCATTGTATGTCTCCAGATTTTTTAAACTTCATGCCATAAACTTAATCAATATCTTGGTATGTAACTATTTCGCTCATGTCTATTGGCGCATAATATGTCATTGGTGATTATGGCACACATTACTTAATCAGTCTATTGTCAGTGAATAGTTTACTCTATGATTTTTTCTTGTGTATGTTTCCTGGTACACAGAAGCCCTTATATCTGTAAAGTATTTTCAGGATTGGAATTCTTCACAGTAGGGTATATTCATTCTTTCTCTGTTATATGAAAATTAATGCATCTATCAGTTTATATTTGTAGTTGATACTGGTGTAATTTTAATCAGCAGTGGCTCGTTTAACGTCTACTTCCAAAAGATTTGCTTTGAGACCTAATCTTTCTGTCTGCCTAAGTTGTTCAAGCAATTCCCCATCCTGCTAAAACACAAGAAAACTCAAAAAGAGAATAGATTGAGTGCTTTAACTCATTGAGATTTCATGATGGAGCACATAACTAAATTATACCATAATGTGATGCTCTTTTTTGGTTTTTAATTTGTTGGCATACTTTTCTGGTATTTTATTTTAAAATATTCCATAATAGTACACTTACATTCTATCCGCATCAAATACAAAGCAAATCTGATGCTTGGCAAGTATGAAATAAAATAAGATATTGCATTATGGGCTTTACCTCAATCAAATCTAAAGGTTAGGAGATTACTACCACAAAATTAACAGTAATTGAATCATTGAATCATATGTTTCCGACTGTTCACTGTACAGACTAGTAATAGGAATTAAATTTTGTTCAAGAACATCTGGAGGGTTTTTTTGTTTCCTTTTTCTTACCCTAAACACTCTTTTGGCAACATTTCTCTTGATTTTGTGTAACAGAAGAAAAACACAACCCAGGGTCATCAATTGAAATTTACCTGTAACTTTCTGTTTGCAAAGTACTTTTCTGATTAAGAGTTACAAAGCTATAACATTTTCATTGACATTTCTTCAGGAAACATGAATGAATAGAGCTGCCTTTCAGTATAAGATTTGTAGATATGGGACACAGAAGTTAACCAGAGATTTCTTAGGAAGATATTTTATTTCCATATCATATGCATAGTATAGATATCCTAATTGCATTATTTCCATATATGTTTATTTTTGTCTCCCTATTGGGACATATATAATATATACAATAGTTTATTCTACTCATGTTTTGAACAGTTGAGAATGTCTGGATGAGAAAGGGATAGCTCTCCCAAACAGAAATACTCATCATGTGGCCAATAATCCCATTCCAAAATATAGGCAACAAAATTTAAAAAGTAACCTTTTTGCTAACTGTTTTGGCTACACATTGTTGTACCTTTTCTATCTCATTAGAACACACTTTTATCCATATCAAATCTAAACTTATTGAGAATTAAGAAATATTTAATTACATTTTCATGTTTCTAAGTAAAACTAAATGATAAATTATATATTTTATGATTGCATTTGACTAAACTCACTAATATCATTAAAATGTACATGTTTAACTTAGCCATAAACACTTTTGTAAATGTTTTACTGCGAATGTGAGTTTATATAGTAACTTGATAAAATTACTCACTCTTTATTTTTGCCAGACATGGTGAACAACAGTTACAGTTGGGAGAAGACAGCTGTTGTTTAGTTATTCAGTCATGTCTAATTCTGTTGCAACCTCATAGACTGTAGCCCACCAGGCACCTCTGTCCATGGGATTTCCCAGACAAGGATACTGAAGTGGGTTGCCATTTCCTTCTCTCAGAGATTTTCCAGACCCAAGGATCAAACCCATATCTACTGCATTGGCAGGAAGATTCTACCACTGAGCCACCAGGGAAGCTCCAAGAAGACAGCAGTGAACCTAAATATAGATGTAGACATTTTCAAGGTTTACATGGTTCTTCCTTTTTCACTCTTTATGATCTGATGAATCGCACTTATTTATTTTTATTTACCCTTGCAATATCTATTAATTAACCACACATAAAAAATACTTATCAAATCAAAGTAGACTCTGTTGCTTTTCAAATGAAATCTACTTACTAATGTGTCCAGAACCTACTGGTTATCTAAACATCTTCATTTTGAGATGACAATAGATACTCAAATTCAAAATTGTCAAGATCAAGCTCATTACGCTTTATTTTCTAGAATTTTCTTTTCATAGCCAACTAACATATCTGGTAATTTAGCCAAATTTGACTTCATCTTTTGCTCATTTTTCCCTCTGTCACTTCACCATAGTCCCTCCATATGTTATCTCAGAAGTACCTCTTAAATCCAAATCTTCCTCTCTGACAGTGCTTTAGTTCAGACCTTCCCCATCTTTTTCTTTAATTATCATGTGGATTTCTACTTGACTTCACTTCCTCTAGTCTCAATNTTTTTTTTTTTTTTTCTCTTCTGTGTCTCTTAATTCACTTTTTAAAGTGGATACTACAACAACTACAACAGAGACTATGGTATAATTGTATATCCTGCTGCCATAAGATAATTTTATTTTTAAGGAGACATTACTTTCTGCTTCAGGGTAGAAGTATTAGATATTTTTCAGTGACATATTTGTCCTAAATCCAACTGTGCTACCTAGCTACCTGGTTTTAATTATTTTTGGTGAGGAAAGTACTGTCCTAAACTCAGATAAGGATGTGTGAATACATTTAGTTGATATTACAACTCAACACTTTGTGTTTATTATTAGCTGTAACTATATCCAGCCTGGAGTTCACATAATTTGATATCTCTCAAATGTGAACTCAGTCACACAGAACAGTTCTTTAAACAGACATAGAAAACCTCCACTCTAAAATCATTATTTTAACCAAATACTACTGGAACTCTGCAGTTTTGAAATGTGTCATTTCCCCCCAAAGGAACTTCTGGGAACAATGCCCAAATCAGACAGTTATCTTCTGAAACAAAACTTGAGATTTAGCAAAGATGAATTTCTTACCACACATACATATCATTATATGCAAAAACTAAGGGCCTCACATCATTCCTGTAGTGCTTGGATTGACTGGCTTAGTGTTTAATTTTAAATGAAAAAAGGACATTTTCTTAAAATTGAGAGTTTTCTCCCAAAGCCTAGTAGTTATAAAATCTTCCAAAGTTAAGGGGAAAATGTTGTTAGATGACAAATATAATTTTTTTTCAGAGAAAGAGATATTCATGATCATTATTTCTTAAGCTTGCCAAAAAGTCTCTTGATTTTTGTCCAAATTTAGATAAGCAAAGATAAAAAACAAATTAATAGATAGTTGACTTCTTTCTTTTATTGGAATAATTCTATATAAGCATCTGTATTTGTATCTGTTTATTTGTCTTTATCCTTATTAATCTTTGTGTTAGTCAATACACCCTTGAATATTTTGTAATAATCTCATAAAAGCAATGTTAATAATTTCTATAGCTTTAAGTACAGTATCTTTGGTCATATGTAATCTGGGAACTCATAATTGATAATATCATTAAATGAATTATTTGGAAACCTAACATTTATAGACAAATTTCAGGGATGGCTCAGTTTATACTAATTATGCTATATGGAAACTTGAAAAGTATTATATATAAATTTCGCCATTTATTATTTCTTTTGGTTATTTCTGATTTGTTGGGGACAAAGATTGATGTATACAAAAGTCCTAATGGAAACAAGTTATGTTCTTATGGATTCTGTGAATTGAAAAGAATCCCCACAATTTGTACTATATATTGCTTTTATTGTTTTATACCTCTGGTCAGAAAAACAATTGCTAACCCCCAAGATTCTGCAACAAAATTATTGCCCAGTATTAAAGGAATTTATTTTACCATATGTCTCAACCTGTCTTTTCATTTAAACTTTGACCATGTTCCTACATAAATTATCACAAGTAGTCATATTTGTTTATTAACTTCCAAACATTCAGTCTCTTCATTCATTGTTCTCCAATTCATCATCCTTAGTGTAATCAAGTGTAGAGACTGGAATTTCTACAACATGGATAGTTTTGTATTACTGAAATCATTGGCCTCCTTTGATGAAAAGTCAGTCTTAATAACTTTACCTTTACAGCCTTTCAAAAGCTGAGCCTTTCAAAATCTGAGCATAACAGATGCTCATGGTTGTTATCATTGAATGTAGATAATATTAACTTTCCTGAGAAGGATGTGAGTCTATTCTATGGTGTTTTGAGTTCCCATTCATTGAAGTACTCTTCTCTGAGATTTTGGACTTTATTGTACCCCAAGAAATAAGTGTGGACATACATTAGAATCCAAGTCCCTTAATTTTTAGAAATGACTTTCTTCATCATGCTAATTTAATAGTTTTTCATCATTCTTATGCCTAAACCAGAGGCTCAAAATGAGGTGAGGGTGGAAGTGAATACAACTTCTTTAAGAACTCAGAACTCTAATCATTTACCACTTCTATCTGCTTTTTCCATAGTAGACAGTTATAAATATCATCATAACCTACATTACAGAGAAAGCAGAATCATAAGTCACAAACTACAAATCCATGGAAGGGTCTGTAAAATTGCATATTTATCTAATTCAACTTTGTATAATTCTGAAGAAAGTTTTAGATTAAAAAAAAAATCTTCGGTTGATTCTGTTCAGCTATCCAAGGCTAAGAAATATCAGTCCAGAATTTTTGTGAATGACAAAAGTCCAATTTATTTCCTTCTCTTTACCTAGAGTTTAATCCGTGAATGTCACAGAAGTCCGATTTTGCTTGCTGTTTGCATTCTAAGTAGTCCTGTTAGTAATGTGTCCCGTTTACACATATAATGTCCTTATCTCCATTATAATCTGTTATTTTTAACAGAGATCTATAGTTTATAAAAATTTATTAATTTATTGGAGAAATCCAATTACATATGGTATGTTGCATATAACTGTATCCATTTTTTTTCTGTTACAAGATGAAGAATTTAACTACACAGTATATCTTAGTCCCATTTGTATTTATATCTAACCTGGCTGCGTTCATTTTTATAGTCAGTTTTGGTTGGCTAGCAGCTCTTTTTTTAATTTCATTCCTCCCATCTGTTCTTGTTTTTTTTCTTTTGCTACCTTATCCTTTTAACTGGAACTTGGATTCAACCTGGTATCCATTTATTTTCTCTTTTCCCCAATCACCCTCTTATTTATAAAAGTTAATAATTAGAAACGGGTTTTTGACATTAAAAATTATTAATCCTTCCTACAGCCAAAATTGTATGGAGAAAAAGATTTTTAAAAATTCATATATTTTAAACTAATTTTAAAATAGCTATATTAGAGATTTTGAAGAAATATAAAGTACATGATTTATCATAAGTAATTTGCAAAGTAAGCAGATATGTGGGGCTTCCCAGATAGTTCAGTTGGTAAAGAATCCACCGGCAATGCAGGAGACCCTGGTTTGATTCCTGGGTTGGGAAGATCCTCTGGAAAGGGATAGGCCACCCACTCTAGTATTCTTAGGCTTCCCTTGTGGCTCAGTGGGTAAAGAAACCACCTTCAATGTGGGAGACCTGGGTTCAATCCCTGGGTGGGAAGATCCCCTGGAGAAAGGCTACCCACTCAAGTATTCTGGCCTGGAGAATTCCTGTATAGTCCATGGGATTGCAAAGACCAGAAATATAAGGAATCATGCACACTGATAGACAAACAGTAACATAAAGCAGAATAAAGAATTATTATTAATAAATGGCTATTGAATAGGTCTTTTTTGATAATAGAAATGTGTAGTTCTCTTCATTTGCTGAAATTTCTAATATATATCTTCCCCTACATGGAACTAATTAAATTAAGCAGTCTTAACATTTAGGCCTTAAAAACAAAGCTTATATGTAACAGGATTTCTGTAGTGAAAAAGGAAGAGAGCAGTTCTGCTCTTCTCATCTTCCCCTGTCCTGCACAGTCTCTAATCCTTAGCCATTAGGACTCCTCAAGATCATGGCTTTTAAGCATGTGAACCCAACTTGTGGGGAAACTGTGTATAGAGAAATTTAGATTTAAGCCAGAATGGGTCTCCCTTGGCAAGTTAGAGGCTTGTGTATAGAATCCTTCTAATTGGATCCTTCTATATTGGATCATCTATCATCTTGCATAGGGTCTTTGTTAGAATGCTCATTTCTGTAATTCAGAAGAATTGTGTAGTATAGATAAGTTTGTAAATGACCATTTTCTACCCTCTCAGAGTTTTTCTGTGGATTGTTACATATCTACCCCTTATTCGGCAGCCAGATTATGTTGTACCTGGACAGAATAGGGGCACTGAACATGCTGCACAGGCAAGACTTAACAAGATGTTTTATTTTCATTATTACTAATGAGTTTATGTTTGCAAATAAAACATCTTTTGGTTTTCAGTCTTAAAAAAAAGCCTTCTACCAGGAAAATACTTATAAAAAACAATATTGAGGTACGCCTTTAAACGTGAACTTTTTGAAAGATCTTAGTGCTGCGTGTGTGAGGAGATGCAAAATATTAGAGTCAGCAGATATAAAATTAGTTCTGCACAGTAGCTCATCTTCACCTGAATGTCATATGAGTGACATAATGTGTAAATGATTTTAAAGTATAGAGTGCCATAAAATATAACACTGAAATTATTATTGGTCATTGATAGTAATATGTTTTAATTCAGACAAAGATTTTTAGAGCAAAGTGTAGTGATAAGATTTAGGAAAAATCTCATTATGGAAATAGGCCTTGATACAGACTGCAAAAGAAAATAACAGATAAGCCATGGAAAATGGAATGATATTAAAGGCAGAGTAAAGAGGATGATCACAGTCTCATAGATTAAACTGAATGGATTGGGTAGCAGTGAGATGTTGAATGTAACATTTACTGTTTTCCTAGATTTACATATAGACTGAAGCTTAAAAATGTTAGTTAAATGGTTAGATATAGAGATTAACACAGGCTTCCCTGGTGGTGCTAGTGGTAAAGAACCTGCCTGTTAATGCAGGAGATGTAAGACACGTGGGTTCGATTCCTGAGTTGGGAAGATCCCCTGGAAGAGGGCATGGCAACCCATTCCAGTATTTTATCTGGGAAATCCCATGGACAGAGGAGCTTGGTGGGTTACAGTCCATGGGGTCACAAAAGAGTCAGATATGTCTTAGCAACTAAGCAACAACAACATACTTCAGTCAACACTTTTTGTTTTGAGACTTTAATTTTTTAACCCAATGTAACTGGGCTTCCCAGATGGTTCGTGGTAAAGAATCCACCTGATCTGTCAATCAGGAGATGCAGGTTTGATCCTTGGGTCGGGAAGACACCCAAAAAAAGGAAGTGGCAACCAATTCCAGTATTCTTGCTTGAGAAATCCTATGGACAGAGAAGCCCGGAGGGCTACCATCCAGTGGGTTGCAAAAGAGTCAAGACACAACTTAGCCTCTAAACAACAAACAACAATGGGTATATTGTACCATACAGTTCACTAATGATATTGATAATCTTTTTACATATTTGTTGGAAGACAATTTTCCATGGATCCTTTATGTTTTTGAATATCCTTCATGAGGCACTGACTGCTGTTTATTTAGGACATAAACGGATGCTTATCAAGTTCATGATTGGATATGAGACAGCATTTCCCTCTGGTGCAAAGGACAGATTTTCTTACTTTCCAGTATAATATGTCTTCATCTAGAGTAGTCATGTATGGATGTGAGAGTTGGACTGTGAAGAAGGCTGAGCACTGAAGAATTGATGTTTTTGAACTGTGGTGTTGGAGAAGACTCTTGAGAGTCCCTTGGACTGCAAGGAGATCCAACCAGTCCATTCTGAAGGAGATCAGGGATTTCTTTGGAAGGAATGATGCTAAAGCTGAAACTCCAGTACTCTGGCCACCTCATGCAAAGAGCTGACTCATTGGAAAAGACTCTGATGCTGGGAGGGATTGGGGGCAGGAGGAGAAGTGGGTGACAGAGAATGAGGTGGTTGAATGGCATCACNAGGAGATCAGGGATTTCTTTGGAAGGAATGATGCTAAAGCTAAAGCTCCAATACTTTGGCCACATCATGCGAAGAGTTGACTCCTTGGAAAAGACTCTGATGCTGGGAGGGATTGGGAGCAGGAAGAGAAGGGGATGACCGAGGATGAGATGGCTGGATGGCACACTGACTCGATGGGCGTGAGTCTGAGTGAACTCTGAGAGTTGGTGATGGACAGGGAGGCCTGGCGTGCTGCGATTCATGGGGTTGCAAAGAGTCAGACACGACTGAGCGACTGAACTGAACTGAGAGTGAAGAGCAGGCATGTTTACTACATATTATAACAATTTGGGTTCCCTAAACTCAGAGTTCCTCTTCTGTAATGCAATCCACTGTACGTGCATGTGTCGTCTGCTTCTCTTTAATTGCCTGTGGAAATTTGGGCTCAGGGAATTATCACAAAAATGCTGGCATTCTGGTACTTGAATCATTTTCTAAACTTTCATCCTGTCCCTTGATGATAGTCCAAAAGAAATGGTATGGAGTCCCATGAGAACAAAGGGAAATCATTATTTAATTAACATCTATGTTAATTAAGAACTTAAAGGTAAAGCAACATTAAGAAATGTTTATCTTAATATGGCCACTTAAGCTAACAGAAGCTAGAGGCTTACAGTGGATTACTGCCAACAGAATTCAATTGTATCTCCCAGGGCACTGAGTGTTTTAGACATTGTGACTGTAACTTTTTCTATCGTGCAGACTGATAACACAGTCTTAGACATGGCCAAAGCAGCTTTTTCCCCCTTTTGCACCTGTTTATGTGGCAAACATCATGTATATGTTTTCAGTACAATTTCAGTTCAGTTCAGTTGCTCAGTCGTGTCTGACTCTTTGCAACCTCATGAAACGCAGCACGCCAGGCCTCCCTGTCCATCACCATCTCCAGGAGTTCACTCAGAATCATGTTCATCAAGTCAGTGATGCCATCCAGCCATCTCATCCTCGGTCGTCTCCTTCTCCTCCTGCCCCCAATCCCTCCCAGCATCAGAGTCTTTTCCAGTGAGTCAATTCTTCNCAGGAGGAGAAGGGGACGACCGAGGATGAGATGGCTGGATGGCATCACTGACTCGATGGGCATGAGTCTGAGTGAACTCCGGGAGTTGGTGATGGGCAGGGAGGCCTGGCGTGCTGCGGTTCCTGGGGTCGCAAAGAGCTGGACACGACTGAGCGACTGAACTGAACTGAACTGCAGGTACTGCTGGTGTGTTCTTTGACACATAAGCAAATGTAATCTTCTCTTTCTCTTATTGGTCACTCAAGATAATTTATAATCTCTCTACATTACTAAATATATAGACAAAACAACATAATCATCCATCAACTGTTGATGGATATTTCACTTGTCACATTTAAAATTTTTCTGTAAGCAATGACTATCACTTCTGTTACACATACTCACTCTGGCTCATACATCTAAATGTTGAAATGCTTAGTTCAGTTCAGTCGCTCAGTCACGTCCAACTCTCTGCGACCCAGCACACTGCAGCACCACCAGGCTTCCCTGTCCATAACCAGCTCCCAGAACTTGCTCAAACTCATGTCCGTCTAGTTGGTGATTCCATCCAACCATCTCATATTCTGTTGTCCCCTTCTCTTCCTGCTTTCAATCTTTCCCAGCATGAAGGTTTTTCCAAGGAGTCAGCTTTTTGCTTCAGGTGGCCAAAGTATTGGAGTTTCAACTTCAGCATCAGTCTTTCCAATGAAGATTCAGAACTGATTTCCTTTAGGAATGACTGGCTGGATCTCCTTGAAGTCCAAGGGACTCCTAAGATTCTTCTCCAACACCACAGTTCAAAAGCATCAGTTCTTTGGCACTCACCTTTCTTTATGGTCCAACTCTCACATGCATACACGACTATTGGAAGAACTATAGCTTTGACAAGACAGAGCTTTGTTGGCTAAGTAATGTCTCTGCTTTTCAATATGCTGTCTAGGTTGGTCATAGCTTTCCGTACAAGGAGCAAGCATGTTTTAATTTCATGGCTGCAATCACCATCTGCAATGATTTTGGTAGCCCAAGAAAATAAAATCTGTCACTGTTTCTATTGTCTCCCCATCTACTTGCCAGGAAGTGATTGGACCACATGGCATGATCTCAGTTTTCTGAAAGTTGAGTTTTTCACTCTCAGCTTTTTGCTTTCATCAAGAAGCTCTTCAGCTCTTCTTCACTTTTTGCCATAAAGGTGGTGTCATCTGCCTATCTGAGGTTGTTGATATTTCTCCTGACAACCTTGATTCCAGTTTGTGCTTCATCCAGCCCAGCATTTCCCATGGTGTATCTTGTGCACACCAGGATCCAGGAGGAAGGAGCAGTGACCCCACAAGAGACTGACCCAAACTTGCCTGTGAGTGTCCAGGAGAATCTGGCAGACGCACGGGTTGGGGGTTGCCATGCATGCACTGATTGCAGCAGTGCATGCATGGGACATTTTGAATGAGGTCATCATTATCTTCGTTACCTTCACCATAGTTTGGTCCAGGTGAATAACATCCTAAAGAAAATCAGTCCTGAATATTCACTGGAAGGACTGATGTCGAAGCTGAAACTCCAATACTTTGGCCACCTGATGCGAAGAACTGACTCATTTGAAAAGACCCTGATGCTGAGAAAGATTGAGGGCAGGCGGAGAAGGGGAAGACAGAGGATGAGATGGTTGGATGGCATCACCAAGTCGATGGACATGAGTTTGAGTAAACTCCAGGAGTTGTTGAACAGGGAGGCCTGATATGCTGCAGTCCATGGGGTCATAAAGAGTTGGACATGACTGAGCAACTGAACTGAACTGAACTGACCCTGCATATAAGTTAAATAAGCAGGTGACAGTATACAGCCTTGAAGTTCTCTTTTCCCAATTTGGAACCAGTTTTGTTCCATTTCTGGTTTTAACTGTTGCTTCTTGACCTGCATACAGATTTCTCAGGAGGCAGATAAGATAGTCTGGTATTCCCATCTCTTGAAGAATTTTCCACAGTTTGTTTTGATCTACACAAAGACCTTAGCATAGTCAATAATGCAGAAGCAGATGTTTTTCTGGAACTTCTTGCTTTTTTGATGATCCAACGGATGTTGGCAATTTGATCTCTGGTTCTTCTGCCTTTTCTAAATCCAGCCTGAGCATCTGGAAGTTCATAGTTCACATACTGTTGGAGAATTTTGATCATTACTTTGGTAGCATGTGAGATGTGTGCAATCGTGCAGTAGTTTGAACATTCTTTGGCATTGCCTTTCTTTGAGACTAGGATGAAAATGACCTTTTCCAGTCCTATGGCCACTGCTGAGTTTTCCAAATTTGCTGGCATATTGAGTGCAGCACTTTCACAGAATCATCTTCTAGGCTTTGAAATAGCTCAACTGGAATTCCATCACCCCCACTAGCTTTTTTGTAGTGATGCTTCCCAAGATCCAATAGACTTCACAGTCCAGGATATCTGGCTCTATGTGAGTGATCACACCATCGTGGTTATCTGGGTCATGATACCTTTTTGATGAAATGCTAAGTGATAACATATAAAATTGTTAAGTTCACTAAATATAGTCAAATGTCTTCACAAAGAGAAATGCAATTTAATATTCTCACATCAACATGAGAATCTGTGCTTCATCCTCACTAAAATTTGACATTATCAGTTTTTCCTTCCTCTTGCATCCTTGTTATGTATAAAATTGTATTTCATTTTTATTTTCAGCAACATATATTTAAATACTAACTAATATCTTTCGTATGCTTATTTACTATTCAAGTTCATGATTATTCTTATTGCTTAGATTCTTACTTTTTTCCACTGAATGTTTGTCTTTTTGTTTTTTTTGATTTATAGAGACATTTATTATATCTATGTGTTATTTTTAGAATGTGTTGCAAATATCTTTCCTTTAAATGTAAAATTTTATTTCTTCATGTAAAGATGTGTAATGTTTACCAAATTTATCAATATTTTATTTTATTTATGATTTTCTGCCTTCTGCATAAGGAGATCTTTTTTAGTTGGCCTCACCAATGAATTTGATTTCTTTAAATAATTTTATACCTTAACTTCTTTTTCAAATATAGTCCTTAAATCATTTGGAATTTACTTGATAAATATTGTGACAATTCAGTATTTTTTATTTATCAAGATAACTTCTCAATATTATTGATTGGATAGTTTATTATTTTCCACTGATGT
>SJYA01002698.1:671296-692416 GCA_006410615.1 Neotragus moschatus
CACTGATGTCTAGTATAAATTTTATAATATACCTATTTCATTGATGTTAATTTCTGAATTTATCTTCATTTATGTTTTTAAATATCTGTCTTCATTTTTGATTTAAATTAATTTATAATCAATTTTCTTACACCATGAGAAGTCTATTGGGAATATAATACAATTAAATTTATATTATAGATAAATTTGGGAAAAATTTAATGAAAAAAATTGAAAAACTATTACTCCCTACTTATTTAGTTTCATGCCCTTAACACTGTTTTGTAATTTAATGCATTATTATTTGTTAGTTCCTTACAGTTCTGTTGAGGTTATGATTAGGATTTTTTTTAATTTTAATTTTTTTAATTGAAGTACAGTTGACCTACAATACTGTGTTAATTTCAGTTACACAGCATAGTAGGTCCTTATTTTTATCCATGTTTTTTATAGTAGTGTATACATGTTAATCTCAAACTCCTAATTATCCTCCACTCTTTCCCTTTTGGTAACCATAAGTTTGTTTTCTACGTCTATAGGTCTGTTTCTCCTCTGTATATAAGTTTATTTGTATGCTTTCTCTTTAGATTCCACATATAAGCCACATCATTATTTAATGTTACTTTTTCTCATTTCTAGTAAGTGGCATTTCTTCAGATTTTAAAAAAATATTCTATGCAGTCAATTAAATTTGTGAACTCTGTAGTAAGGCTGGTTTGAGTAGAGATAAACCATTTGAACAAACTAAGTTCCAAAGAAACAATTTTTTAAAAATCAAAGAACTATTCCTAAAACAAAAATACAAAAAACTACTAAGTCAAGATAATATATCAAGATAATACAACATTTCAAAAATCAGGTATTTCCAAATCAATTAAAATTACTCCAGATTCTAGAAAGATAGAAAATTTCCAAGCTCTTTCATGAGTGACTTGTATACTTATAGCTGATAAACATTGATTTAAAAAAGATAATTATAGACCAACATAAATTATGAATAGGAAGACAACATTTCTATATAAAATAGTGAAACAATTTAATTGTACTTTAAATTATATATCCTGCCTGAGCATTTTTCCTGTAAAGTTCAGTGTTAGGGGGCAAATATCATTCAACATAACATTATATCTAAAGAGGAAATCATATTATTTTCTTATAATAAAATATTTAAACAAAGTGATGAAAATAATACATAGATGAAAGTGTGTGCATGTGTGTGTGTTTTAATAGATCTGAGTCTAAGTCATAGCACTACTACATGTATTTGTGTTATTTTTGGAACTGAGTCACCTACTCTAAGTTTCTGTATTAATATCCTTAAAATAGGAACTGTGTTAGTCACAACTTTTCCAGCTCTTTAGGAGAAACCTACTTTATACTAAAAACAGAGTTATTGTGAAGTTACAAACTCTATCCATTATTTCTCTTTTTTGCCATATCACTTGACCAATTCTTTCTGCTGGCTTAATTTTCAAAATATACCTACCCTCTGGTCTCCTGCAGTAAAACTGATTTCTAAGCTTCTGCACTGGTACTATGGAAGTGCTTCTCAAGTGCTTTGTGGTCAATGACCAGCTTTGTTTTCAATGACCAGCTTTGTTCGATTGTTTTCAATTTATCATAATATCTCACTTTAAAAAATTATGGTGAAAGTGAATGAGCTTAAAAAATCATACACTTTTATCTAGTCACGATCTCTCAGTTTTATACAAGTTTTCAAATGCTTACTGTTCATTCTTGTGCTTATCTAAAGAAGTAAAAATAGTTCATGGACCGACATCTATTTGAGTGGGACTACTCCTAACATTTCCCTCAATTTATTTAACGGTATAAGAACATAATTTAGATTTTATCTCTTGTTGCTTAAAACCAAACAGTGTCTTCCCATCCCAGTTAGAATAATAGGCCCAACTCTTTAGCTCAGTGGAACAAGCTTTGCCTTTAGCTGGTTTCTTTTTACTTTTTCTGCCCATTTTTGGCTACTCATTCAGTTGCTCAGATCGCTTTATTCACTCTGGCCTTCTGGCTCTTCTTTAACAAACTGAGCATATTCCCATCAAGAATACTTTTAATGAGTTTTATCAAATATACGGAAAATGTTGAGAGAACAAAAAAGCACCTGAGAACCCAGAGTTCTGATTGCAGTTAACACTGTAGTATACCATATATATTTTTCTAGATCTAATTTCTGTTTCCAATACACATATTATTCTGATTTTTATTTTTGTCATTTAATGCATACTTCAACTGTTAATATATTAATACATTCTTGTTAATGTCCATTAGGATGATATTTTGCTGTACTTAGTTTTCTTTCAACTCTTTTATTCTTTATCTTCCTTTCCATTTTTCTTTATATAAAATGTTTCCTTTCTTATAATTGTCAGGGTGTTAGCCCTTTTGTTTGGTCTTTTCTCCAGTCTTTGGTCTTTTGGTCTTTCTCCAGGACTTGCTTTTTTACAATATTAAAGTCTCTGCTCAAATATCACTTCTTCAAAGACCATCCAAAATGGTCCCCTTACAACTACTTGAATGCTTCTCAAACATATTTAGATTTTTCTTCCAATCAATACTACCTAAAATCACTATTTATCAATTTGTTTAACTAATACTTGTCTTTTCATTAGGTAGAAAGCTCCATGAAGGCAGAGGCATTTTCTTGTTTACTGTTTTGTCACCACAGTTTTAAACTGGCACATAGTTAGTTACTTCAAATATTTTTTACATGTATAGTTACATGAATTACCTCTCTGTGAACTTAATGGAAGGTAGTACAGAGAAGCCTTGAATATGTGCTAAATCATTTTAGTCATGCCGATTCTGTGTGGCCCTATGGACCATAGCCTGCCAGGGTCTATGTCCATGGGATTCTCCAGGCAAGAATACTGGAGTGGATTGCCATGCCTTCCTTTAGGGGATCAGCTTAACCCAGGGATCAAACCCACCTCTATTATTCTACTGCATTGGCAGGTGGGTTCTTTACCATTAGTGCCACATGGGAAGCCCAGATAAGCCTTAGGAAGGAACTGAGACTGAAATTGTGATATACATCAGAAATTTAGACAACTTCTCTTATAGAGAAGTTGTTGGTGTTTCTGATATTTAGTCAGTAACTCACATCCAACTCTTTCTCGACATCATGGACTATAGCCCACCAGGCTCCTCTGTCTATGGGACTTCCCAGACAAGAATATTAGAGTGAGTTGCTGTTTCTTCTCCAGGGGATCTTCCCTACCCAGGAATCCAACCTGTGTCTCCTATATCACAGGCAGATTCTTTACCACTGAACCTCCTGGGAAGCTCCTATAAATAAATACCATTATTCTTACTTTTTACAAAAATCTGCATATAAATATTTTCTATTTCCCAATCTACACTGAATGAAAAATAGCATTCTATGTAACCAAGCTTACAATCTTCGTTCAGGTTTAAGATAGTTCTATCATGTATTTAGATAATTTTAATACTACTCTCAACAAAGGAAAGGTTATTGTTCTTTTTTGACCAATGTCCAAATGGCCCAATCACCTATTGTTGAGAAACTAGATGGGATGTGAAATCAAGAGAAGATATAGCACCTAGGATCCAAATCTAAGGATTAGATTGAATATGAAAGCGTTATTTTGAATGTATCAGACATTCACAGAAAAAGTGATTTGAAATAAACTAGCATGCACACTTAAAGGAATTACGTGAAGAAGAAATAGCATGAATGAAATTAGCACTTCTATTTCTATTATATAACCAACACTATATCTGCAGGTTTAAGCCATTTGCATTTATTGTTTTAAAAGAGATGCTTAATCCTAATTCTTCCCTTTTAATTATTCATCTGTGTTCATGAGAGAGATTGGTAAGTAATCTTATCTTATAATAACTTTGTCTGGTTTGTATTAGGATAATGTCTGAGTAATAGTAAGTTAAGAACTATTCCCTGGGTTTTCTCCTCTAAAGAGATTGTAGAGAACTGGTGTAATTTTGCTGGATTCACCAGTGAACCGGTCTGGACATGATGCTTTGTGGATTGGAAAATTAATTATTGAATTAACTTATTTAATAGATATAGGCTGATTCAGGGATTGAAACTATTTTAAATACATAATTATGAGCTTCCCTGGTAGCTCACCTGGTAAAGAATCCACATGCAATGCAGGAGACCCTGGTTCGATTCCCAGGAGGGGAAGATCCCCTAGTGAAGGGATAGGCTACCCACTCCAGTATTCTTTGGGATCCCTGATGGCTCAGGAAGTAAGAATCCAACTGAAATATGGGAGACCTGGGTTCATTCAATCCCTGGGTTGGGAAGATCCTCTGGAGGAGGGCATGGCAGCTCACTCCAGTATTCCCACCTGGAGAAACCCCATGGACAGAGGAGCCTGATGAGCTACCTTCCATGGGGCCGCAAAGAATCAGACATGACTGAGCAACAGAGCACAGCACAGCACACCACCTCCAAATTCATTGAATGAGGCCCATATTATCTTGCTTAAAGCCAGATAGTGATAAAATAAAAGGAAAAACAAATAAGGATTTATATCTCTAATGAATATACACTCATGCCTTGGAGATGTTTTTAGTTTGATTCTAGACTACCACAATAAAATGAATATAGAAACTACAGGAAATATTTAGTTTCCCAGTACATATGTAAGTCACGTTTACATCACACTGTATTCTATGCAATATACTTGAGCATTATGTCTTTGAAAAAGGTACATATCTTAACTTAAACATACTTTATTGAAAAAACTGCTAACCATCATCTGATAGTTCAGGGTTATCACAAACCTTCAATTTGTAATAAATGTAACATTTTCAAAGTGCAATAAAACAAAACATGATAAAATGGGGGTATGACTGTATATGTGTCAACTAAATATTAGTAAACTAAATTCAACAATACTTGAGCAAACATTTCTGAGAATTCTATTTTGATTTATTTCTAATGATTTCTTACTGTATCCTTTGGGATAGATTTTTTAAAAAAAATTTGATTCAGGTTCTATATTGCGTGTGTGTTTGTATAACTTAGTACAGTATACTGGTGTTGACACTTAGCAGTTCAAGTCTAGTGCGGAAATTTTACCTCTTTTTAAGTTCCTTTGCCCTCCTCTATTTGTAATGCAATCCTCTTACATAATTTCTGTTCATACATGTATAATCTCATCAGGCAGTGTTCTAACTTCTGCTTCAATTGTGAAATATAATTGAGGGAATACACGAGAAAGAGTCTAGTTATTTTTGCATAATCTGCCGATTGTGTATTTTTCTTGTTCCTGATGTTCCAAGATTCCTTCTTTGGTGGTCTAGAGAACTAAAAAGTTTACTCTTTTATACATGCTTTTATAAAAAAGTGACCAATTTTGTGACTTCTCATTAGTGTAAGAATGTCATTGTTCTCTTTAATTCCCCAAAGATATCCCACTGGGTAGATTATTCTGGGCTGAAGTTCTATTTGATATACTTGAAAAATATTGTCATACATGTATATTTTGCATTGGGGTTCTTCAAGTTTATTCTGTTTAGACTTTGTTCAGCTTTCTGAAACTATAGGTCTATGTTCCCTGTCATTTGGGGGAGGTTTTCAGCTGTTATTTCTTTAAGCACTTGTTCAGACTTGCCCTTTCTCTCTCCTCTCCTTTCAGAAGTCTAATGACACAAATGTTAGACTTTTTAAAAATAGTTCCATAGGTGCCTGAGGCGCTCTCTTAATTTTTTTAGTCTATTTTCTCTCCTTTATGTATATTGGGTAATTTGTTTTGATCTCCAATTTTCCTGATTGTTTCCATTTTGCTATTGGCCCCTTCTACTGAGCTTTTCATTTGGGTATTCTGTTTTTTAGTTATAAAATGTCCATTTGGTTCTTAATTATGTCTTTTATGGCTTTGCTTAAAACTTTATATTTCTTTGCTGAAGCTTTATATATTTCATTTGCTTCAAATGCATATAAAATATATATGATATTATGTACATAATAGCTAATACAAGCATTAGTATCATGGCTGTTTCAAAAGCTTTGTCAGATAATTCTAGCATGTCTGCTATTTTAGTATTACCATTTATTGCCATTTTCATTGTTGGAGATAGTCCTGGTTCTTGGCATGATGACAGGTTTGTTTGTTTGTTTCTTTCTTTTAAACTAGACATTTTGAGTATTGTGAGACTAGATCTTAATTAAACCTTCTGTTTTAGCTGGCTTTTCCTGATACTACTTTGGCAACAGTTAGGATACCACCTTGCTCCTGCCAGATGGAGGTAAAACATTAGGTTCCCGACTGGGCTACCACTAGTCAGCAAGGGTGGGGATGCAAATTTTGACTTCCCAAGTCAAGTCTCCACCAAAATGGTGGGGAAGCCTCATTGGTGCTAGGGAAGTGTTCCAAGTCATTTTTCAGGCATTTTCTGCAATCACTGTAGCAGAATAAAGGAGGAGCACCTCATTGTTTCAAGTATGGTAGAAATCCAGGCTACTCAAGTGGAGTCTACTGAAACCCCAGTAGAGAGGGTGTCTCTATGTTCAGTGGGAGGGAGAATCTTAGCTCTCTATCTGGTCTTCACTGACATTCCATGTTGGGTGTACCTCATAGAGTCTCACTATGGTGGAAATCTAGGCTTCTCACATTGCCTTTGCTTACATGGGTGAGGATGAAGGATTATATTTTTGTAATATGCATGTGTGTGTGTTTGTATGCGATGTTTGGGTTGGAACAGAGCAGTTATTGTATAAAGTTGTCTTTTATTTTATTATCTATATCCATCTTGAAAATAAAATTCTTTCCTATCTTGAAATCTCTCTGGATAAAGCTGCTGCTTTACCATTTCCTGACTAAGGATGCAGTTTTTGCATGGGTCGGTGTTTTCTCTGGTGCCTGCTCCTATTCCAGGAAGCCCACTGCTGATGCTTTGGCCATTTGTGCTGTCAAGAGGACAGAGTTCTATAGTAGGATCCATAACTTCTCTCTGTTACTCATCCTGCAAGCGTGCTTTGATAATTTTTAGAGTTCAGAGACCAGTGATTTTAAGATTTACTTGGACTTTTCCCTCAAGATTTCAGACATTCATGTAGAAATTTGGACCACAGTGTGTTCAACTGAGTCTTGATTCTATGCTCCAAATTACTTCTTTTGTTTTGAGTATGTTTAATGAGATCCATCAAGCTTGGTTCTCTCTCATGTCAGGATTAGTTCTCCCCAGGACTTCCCTAAGTTGAGACATATTTTTCCTGTATTTTAGTACTACTTCAGGCAAGCCTGTATTATCAGCACCTTAACAGTTTCTCTGCTGTTCTACCACACCCCTTGGCCTCAAGGGGAGACTCTTAAAACACAGTTTAAGAGCATAAGCAGTATGAATGTGACCAGCATGTAAAATTTCATTCTGATAAACAGCATGGATTTCTAACTTTGGAAACTTCGTTGTAGCATAATATCCTTACTTGACTCATCCTCAAGTTTTATGGATATTATGAGTGTTACAAAAAAGAAACCTACTGAAGCTGTCCTGCTTCATCTAGACTGAATGATTGCTTTTGCTGTAATCGAGGTTTTGAAAATGCTTATTACCATCTCAGAACACATGCATGTGCCCTTTTTTTTTTTTCATATTTAGTCACAAATTGAGTCAGAGTATAGGTGAAATTTAGCAGATGCCCTTTTTAACATGGTTAGCATTCAGGAACAAAATTTGTACTCCCTACTTCTCCAACTTAGCCCAATAAGCATCTTTGATGATAAAGTCATTCAATAGTACAACTATTACTGAGTACCAACTCTGCTTCCTCAGATATGCAGATGACACCACCCTTATGGCAGAAGGTGAAGAGGAACTAAAGAGCCTCTTGATGAAAGTGAAGAGGAGAGTAGAAAAATTTGGCTTAAAGCTCAACATTCAGAAAACTAAGATCATAGCATCTGGTCCCATCACTCTATGGCAAATAGATGGGAAAACAATGGAAACAGGAGTAGACTATTTTTTGGGACTCCAAAATCACTGCAGATGGTGACTGAAGCCATGACATTAAAAGATGCTTACTCCTTGGAAGGAAAGTTATGATCAACTTAGACAGCATATTAGAATACAGAGACATTACTTTGCCAACAAAGGTCCATCTAGTCAAGGCTATGCTTTATCCAGTAGTCACATATGGATGTGGGAATTGGGCTACAAAGAAAACTGAGAGTCGCAGAATTGATACTTTTGAACTGTGGTGTTGGAGAAGACTCTTGGAAGTCCATTGGACAGCAAGGAGATCCAACCAGTCCATCCTAAAGGAAATCAGTCCTGAATATTCATTTGAAGGACTGATACTGAAGCTGAAACCCTAATGCTGGGCAAGACTGAAGCGGGGAGGAGAGGGGGATAACAGAGGATGAGGTGGTTGGATATTATCATGGATTCAATGGACATGAGTTTGAATAAACTTTGGGAGTTGGTGATGGACAAGGAGGTCTGGCATGCTGCAGTCCATGGGGTCACAAAGAGTTGGACACGACTGAGTGACTGAACTGAACTGAACTGAACTCTGTTTCCAGAGATAAGCAGACAAATACAAACATTACCAGTGAGAACCTTAATGTACTTACTATCTAATTGGTAGGACAGGGAAATGTATGTGAATACATTGATATGGAGGAAAAAATTGAAATGAATATAATTTGTAAAATAAGTAAAAGGAAAAAGAGACAAACTATTTGTAACTGAAGAAATTAGAGCATTTTGTTTGTAGGATGATTAAGTTTAGTCTAAAAGTGAAAGTCACCCAGTCTTGTCTGACTCTGTGGCCCCATGGACTATACCATCGATGGAATTCTCAAGGCCAGAATACTGGAGCGGGTAGCCTTTTCCTTCTCCAGGGGATCTTCCCAACCAGGGATCAAACCCAGGTCTCCTGCTTTGCAGGCAGATTCTTTACCAAGGCTTTGAGGGAAACCCTTGAATCTAAAAGGAGGAAGCCAGTCTCAGGAGGCTGAGATAGATTGGGAGTGGGAAATAGATCATTATAGATAGATTGCCTGGAGACCAAATCAGAAACTTAAATTCATGGGAAGGAATTTAGCTGTTGATATCTTGCTGTTGTTTGAGAAAGAAAATAATGTTTGTTTGTTTTTTCTGTGTTTTAGAAAAAGCAGAAATGGATAGGAGGGAAAGAGAAGGGAAGTAATGACATTAACCAGATATTAATTTTAGAGGTCCTAAGAATATTATTTTCCTTTCACAATTCTTCTAGTTTTAATTTTATATTTCTCCTAAGTCCAAATAGTGCTGTGGGTTTCATCAAGTGCATACTAAATAAATGTAGTATGTACACAGCTCTCTGAGCACAATATCCTTTTCTTTTATCTGACAATGAAGAGTTGCAGGAACAATTTTCCTGTATAGTCCCTTTGTGATTCAACAACAAGAAAGATTGTGTTTCAGGTACAACCATAATTACATAATTTTTACAGTCAAGAGGAAACTATATTCCCACTTAGGACAAACTTCTCTTTCTTCCATTGAAAAGTTGTAATAATAATGAAGCATCAATCTAGTTTAAATAGAAGTATGTTTTTCGGCATGACAAAACTGAGTGACTCCTTCTGCCTGTCTCTCCTATACATTGAAATATACATCATAATAATTAATAGGCAGGAATGTTCTTAGAGAAGATCTCATCTCATCTCTACAATACGCAGATGAGAAAACTGAGACTTAGAAAAACTTCTTTCAGTTCTACACATTGATTTCTACTGTCTAGTTTCTATTTAATTTTTATTCAGGTACCCGATACACTATCTGTGTGGGTACAGATAGCAAAAACTTAGCAGCCAAAGAAGCTGCTTTTTAAATATTATATATTACCATCTTTCCCCACAATAGTATTGCTAGGCTCAGCATGTGAGCCTATATAACAGAGCAGATTGATTACTTTTAACACCAATAAACTACAAGTTTACACTCTTTATTTGAATAATTTATGTAATACTCCTATTGCTGAAATCTAGATTTATATTCAGATCTATGAAATGGTTTAGTAGGTGTCTTAATAGAATTTTTTCATTGTTTCCCGAAAGGAAAAAAATGAAGGCAAGCATACCAAGTGACAGTAAGAGTTATGAACTCATATGAAAATCAGTATGGAAATAAATATTGTCTTCACTTTTTTATATATAATATTTAGGGACCCTTAAAGAAATATGAACTTGAGCTAACATATTTCAGTTTCTAGGAACTGGGTGAGAGTGAAATTTTCTGAATAAAAACAGTTTTCCTCTATGAACTTCACTACTGGGGACAAATGCTATATATTGTTAACATTTTTTTTATAGTGCCAATGATGAGAAGGACTAGGGGGTTTGAGAAGAAATATATTTCCTAGAAGTGTAGCATTCTGCAAAGGTTGTATCTTTTTCTGAATAATCATGTTTTATTTTTCTTAATAATATACATTAATTTTTTCTATATATAAGTTCATTTAATAAATTATATAATTTCTCATAAGCATCTGAATGAATAAACTTCAAATCACTGAGCATTAGATCAAAATTAACATAGATTTAATAGACACTAAAAATTCCTTATTATATCCTTATTTTTTGACTCTATACAAATTTAAGTCATTCTGTTACTTTATTTTTGACTGCCTTTACATAATACTTGTGTTCTTATTATCTCTATACATAGAACAAAGGAGTTTATTAGCAAAGGTACAAAAGATAAACCTTATCTGTGGTGGTTATTTTTTATAACTGATTTTAAGATGTCTCCCAAGGGAAAGACATTTTTATGAAACAGAAACAAATTTGTTCTAATAAAAATTTTGATGAGACATTGACGAAGACAAGTGATTCCAAAGAGCTGTATAAAATCACTACCAATAAGACCACATTTTTCTTTTCTCTAAATGTCAGTTCATAATACTGTGATGATATTTAAACGTTCAGCTGTAAAATTAAGAAAATTTAGGAAAAAAGTATACTCTTAGAGAATGTAATCTAATGATGAGTGTGTGAATGATACCCCAGTTGATTTCTTATGCAATCCAAGTAGTAGTGCTAAACGGGAATAGCAAATTTACGCAAATTATCTGATAGTCGCATTTGGTATGTTCTGTTAATTTGCAAAGAAAAGAAATAATAATTATTTATAGAAGTGCTTGATAAACATATTTATGTTTTGCAACAAATAACACAATCCTAAAAATGATGTGATTTTATTGAATAGAACATTATACCTACATAAAAAGGTGGTAGTTTAAAAGATGCAAAGGTTGCTTCATTTGAAGCAACTGACAAACAACTAATCTCAAAAATATACAAGCAACTTATGCAGCTCAATTCCAGAAGAATAAATGACCCAATCAAAAAATGGGCCAAAGAACTAAATAGACATTTCTCCAAAGAAGACATACAGATGGCTAACAAACACATGAAAAGATGCTCAACATCANATCTGAAATTGGAAGAATAGAAGAAGAAAGGAAAAAGGGACAATTGAAATGCAAGAAGAAACAAAGTAGACAAAACTAAACTAAATGTACTATTATGGTAGATAGGACATAGTCTGTGAAAAATAAAGTAATAACAATGATAATGTTGCTTAATTTGGAACTAGAAAAGTGAAGACATACCATACTGGATAAAAATACTATTGACTGTGGGAGGGAGATATTTTGAATTAGTTTTTATAAAGGTTTTGGAAATTTCCTAAAAACAGGCAAGATGTTTTATTTGTCAATTAAATTAAGGCAATATTTCAAAGGCATTTTTAAAAGACAAGAAATAAATGTAAAATTTGCATACTAGTAAATAAAATAATATGAATAGTATAAACCTATAAAATTTTTATATGTTTTGACTATTATAAAATAGTAAAAAATTCCAAGATAGTAAAACAAAACATATAAGTGTAAAACAATGTAATATTGTATAAAGTGAAAATATGCTATACAGACATGATTGAGATAAAAGTATTAAATTCATTTTTCTAAATACAGCGATTATCAGATTGGATTAAAAATGAAATTCAGAATATGTGTTGTTTACAAAAGACATCTAAAATGAAGGATTGTATTAGTTAAATAGTAAAGCATATTACTGAACAATACTAACGAGTATAAAACTAGCATATAGCTAATATTACTGAAAATCATCTTTCAAATATAAAATATTAGAGAAATAAGTTACTCTATGATGATACAGATGTTTTAATAATTGGGATGATTTTATATACAAATATATGTAAAATAAAAATAGGAATCTCTATGGGAGACAATGGAAAATTCTCTAAGATAATGAGCTATATTAGCAAATCTCTCTATGTACAGGAAGTTCATGCAAAGAAGAAAGAACAAATATATAATAGATTGAAAACAAAATTAAGAAGATGGAATTAATGAAAATAAATACAATTATGACACACGAACAGGACCAAAAAATGTAGTAACATTAATTTTCCTAAATTCAGTAATGGACTTATAGACAAGCACATTAAAATAGATATTTTAAATATAGTCAAGTAATTAGAGGAAATCGTGTCTAAAGAAAGTATGAAAATGTTATACCACTAAACACAGGAATCAAAGAGAAATTCTGGTGTTGAAAAGTGTAATAGCTAAAATGAAAAATTCACTCATTTCAGTTCAGTTCAGTCGCTCAGTTGTGTCCAACTCTTTGCGACCCCATGAATGGCAGCACGCCAGGCCTGCCTGTCCATCACCAACTCCTGGAGTTCACTCAGACTCACGCCCATCGAGTCAGTAATGCCATCCAGCCACCTCATCCTCGGTCGTCCCCTTCTTCTCCTGCCCCCAATCCCTCCCAGCATCAGAGTCTTTTCCAATGAGTCAACTCTTTGCATGAGGTGGCCAAAGTACTGGAGTTTCAGCTTTAGCATCATTCCTTCCGAAGAAATCCCAGGGCCCATCTCCTTCAGAATGGACTGGTTGGATCTCCTTGCAGTCCAAGGGACTCTCAAGAGTCTTCTCCGACACCACAGTTCAAAAGCATCAATTCTTTGGTGCTCAGCCTTCTTCATAGTTCAACTGTCACATCCATACATGACCACTGGAAAAACCATAGCCTTGACTAGATGGACCTTAGTTGGCAAAGTAATATCTCTGCTTTTCAATATGCCATCTGGGTTCACAAGAGGGGCCCCAAATGTTCTTTGAACTGGTAATAAAAACAGTCAGTAAACTTGAAGACAGATCACTTGAGATTATCCATTCTGAGGAACAGAAAGAAAAAAGAATGAATAAAATAAAGAAAACCTTCAAGACTTAGGCTATACCATTGAGCTTTGTGACCTTGTGAAATTGTTGGGCCTAGAGTACTCATTTGAATAGGATACAAATTCTTTTTGCGATTAATCATAAAGATGAAATAATCTAAGGCTTGTAATCTCTTTGAAAGTAATAATTTTTAAAAAGGATATATATTATAGGCAAATAGGTTTATATTTATTAAAATGAGTAAACAGTTTTCCATTTAAAAATTTTTCAGTTACCATGATATTGGTACCATAAAGACACTGAATTTTATTCTGAAGTGAAATTTCCAGTGACACCTATATTTGCATGACTTAGTGGTGTTTGATATATGATCATTATATGATCATTGATAACTTATAATGGTATTTATTATGTTACTAATCACATAGAACTGTAGTGAACCAGAAGAACTCCAAGCAGGTCTTTTGCCTGGGACCTGATCTAAAATTAAAAACACCATCAATTATTGACCATTCCTCACCAGCTACTAAGAAATCAAGTTAAATCACAACAGTCATCAAATAAAGAAAAAAAATTTTTCCTTGTGACTTTAAATATTCTTCTTGGGTTTTATTTTTAAAATCTCTGTCACTTATTTCAAATTAAAAAATCTGTTTCTCAAATCACATATAATTTATCTGAGCATTGATAAAAAAGAAACTTTAGTCATTCAGATTAGCCACTGCATGGATAGAATTGAGAATGCTACTCTTTCTAAATAATATGTATCTTTTTCAAAATTTTTATTTTACTTCAAGGATAATTACAATATTGTGATGGTTTTTGCAGGGCAGCAAAGGAGACACAGATATAAAGAACAGGCTTTTGGATTGTGAGAGAATGAGAGACTGGGATGATTTGAGAGAATAGCATTGAAATATGTGTATTATCATATGTAAACTAACCAGTGTGAGTTTAATGCATGAAATATATATCTTTTCTAAATTGCTTTTGTTTGTACATCTTCCACCTATTTTACATATTTCAAGTGTTTTTAGATAAATTTATAAAGTTAATAATTACCTAGAATTGCCACATATTTCATTCAGTTTATATATATCATCATTGTATACCAAAATGTATTGTCTTTTTTTTTTTTTTTTAACCAATGGGTGTCAAACACCGTATACAGACAGATAAGCAATCCGCCCCTCTAATCATAGTTGTGACATTTGTAGTCTCAGAACTTGAAGATTAGTTTGCCATCTTGGTTCAATAGCTATTTCTGCAGAAAATAAATAAATAAATAAATGTCTTAGGATAAACTTGGCACCACTGTCACTTGAAGTTGGCTCTTGGAAATATAAAAAGAATTAGAAGCCTCTTTCTGTATGCTTTTATTTTCAGCTTTGTATACTTCATTTCCTTAGAACTTGACACTAGGTACCTAAATACATCTGATATAACTATTTAGGATCCACAGGAATAATAAAAATAATATGAGTGGCACAGCTATACAGAAACTTAGAAAAATACCCAGCAAATGCTAGGCTCAGTTTCCCTTTAAAGCTCCAAACTGCATATTTAAACACTGAGAATAGTTTGTTTTAAGAGCCTAGATTTAAGAAAATCTCACAGGAATATGAAATGGAGCAACTTTAAATTTCTTGCAAAGTGATTCAAATATGAATTATATTCCAGAAAGAAAGTTGATTCCCCACCCCTCAGCCCTGCCAGGGAAAAATGTTATCCATATATGAGAATTTCAATTCTGAAAATTCTTAAATAGGAGGGAGAATTTGGACTTAACTTTTACAAATTAAAAGCTCACCAGCCCTATGCTACCTCCCCCTGTGTGTGTCCCAATGTGCCTCCATCCCACTGGCGTTCATGGGTGTATTTGGTTAATAGGAAAGCTTGTCCACAAGCAAAACCCCAATCCAAAGTTTTGTACTATTTATGTGTCCTAAAATACTTTCATGATTCACATATAATTATTAAGTTCAACAGAGACTTCAATTTTTAAAATATATGATCAGAATTATCGAAGAATACAATTTGGTTTTGTGTTTGGAGAATGGTATCAATTTTTCACATTTACTTAAATATTTTCTATGTCTTTCAGTAGAAATCAACTTATTTGGTGGATACTATAGGAATTCCAGTAAAAATAATAATTTCTAATTTTTAAAAATATCTGCTACCAACAGCAGAAATGTCAAAGTTAATAGCGACTTGCAACAGCCACTTGAGCAGTACTCAACACGCCCCTCTCTGCCCTACCTCAAAAAGTGAAAGTGCCAGTCACTCAGGTGTCAGACAATTTGTGATCCCATGGATTGTAGCTCAAACAGGCTCCTCTGTCCATGTAGTTCTCCACGCAAGAATACTGGGGTGGGTAGCCATTTCCTTCCCAGGGGATCTTCCCCACCCTGGCCACGAACATGGGTCTCCCACATTGCAGGCAGACTCTTTACCAACTGAGCCACCAGGGAAACTTGCCCTACCTCAGGAGGAAGTCAGTTCTCATGTGTTCTTCAGGAGTGAGGCGCAGGCTTCCCTACTGTTAATCCCATCAGGCCTCCAACCAGCCAAGGGGGCTCCTCTTCCCTGTGTTGGACCCCATGACTGGGGCACTCTATGTGTGGCTTGAACTGTTCACTCCCGAGGGCAGATTTCCAGCTGTGTAATCTGTCTTTTCTTCTGACTCTCTTCCCAGAGGCACAGATCCCAGCTTGATCGCCTCTCTTCCCTTCTTTCACAATTCATGTCAATCTTTATTACAGTCTCTGTTGTACAGAAATCTTTCTGTCAACTTCTAGTTAGTTTTCAGTGAGAACTGTTCAACATGTAGATTTTTTTTTTTTATGTGTTCTTCAAGGGGAAGGTGAGCTCCATGTCCTCCTGCTCTGCCATCTTGATCATCCCCTTGATGTACTAATTTTAGACTTTAAATATTCAGTTTAGTAAAATAGAGGGAAACCAGTCTTAGGCTCAGACAGTAAAGAATCAGTCTACAACGCAGGAGACACAGATTCAATCCCTCGGTCAAGAAGATCCCCTAGAGAAAGAAATGGCAACCCTTTCTAGTATTCTTGCCTGGAGAATTCCATGGAGAAGAGCCTGGTGGACTTCAGTCCCTGGGGTCACAGAGAGTCAGACACGATTGAGTGACTAACACTTTCACTTTTAATATAATTTACACAAATGTAAATGTATGTAAACCACATACATTTATTTTTCTTCAAAATATTAAATGATTATAAACTAATTTCTAAAGAAAGAAGTCAAAGAAAATTCTATTTCAAAATAATTGTACAAATGATAGTCTAATCAAAATACTATTAAATAGAATTTAATAACTGTATAACCCATGATTATTTTTAATAGTCACTTTTGGCTTGAATTGAAAAATAAAATCTTATTGGAATTCCATTTAAAATTAATAACAAGGATGAAGACATTTTGAGAGAGTTTCCAAGGCTAAAAGAAACCTTGAATTTGTGGCAGGTTAATTCTAAGATAGCAGTAACCTCTGTTATTCAGACATGTGCCTTGAAGGGTGATGTGGAAATTTCAGACAAAATCAAGATGATAGATATGTAGGTTCATCTAGCGTTTCACATGTCATTTTCCTCAGTAACCCTGTATTGCAGAAATAAAGAGCTATAGTGGAATTCTTTAGGAAATCTAACCATGAACTGGTGGTAATTTGGTAGACTGAACTTATTTTAAAAAATGATAGAGGACATTTGTAGTTTGCTGTTGACAAAATATGTATCACGACAGATTAGTGGATCAGTTTTCAGCTTATAGACCTATCATGATATATTCCTATAGTTTGTCTGATCTGAAATCTGTAAGAAATTATGCTAAAGACCTTCTGAATACATACTGTGTGATTGGTGCGACACCTCAGTGCTTCCCATGTTCTGTAGCTGTTCTTAGAGATGAAAGAGTACCAACGATTCAGTTTTGTTAGGATGAAAATCTGGATTAACTAAGAGAAAGAAGCAAGTTCTTCCATATGAAAAGTTATTCCTTAGACAACACTGTTGCTTCTGCTAAAGCTCTATCTGAGCATATGATTGAAAAGAACACAAAATTACAGAATTGAAATATCTATTTCTAAGGAACTATGTAGTTTCACTGAAGAAGGCTAGAAAGTCCGTCCCTTTCAGTAAACGCCCAAAAGTTCTGGACTGAAATAAGAGAAATAGCCTTCGTGAAATGGTCCAGCAGTGCTTTGAGTTCAATAAGTGATTCTGTATCTAAAATGTTTTACAACAACGTATTTGGATGAACTATTTAAAACATCCCCCAATTGGAAATAATTTAAATGTCCAACAATTGGATTCTGCTTAAGCTGTCATATATTTATATGGTCAAAGTCATAAAGCCTTTAAAATTAAGAATTTGAAGAAAATGTTTTAATCTGGAGAAATGTTCACAGTATATTTGGGAAAAAATATCAGAATAAATATGATCTATTAGAAAGTAAAAACATTTTTGGAAAGAAAAAAAATAAAGAACTTTAAAGAAGAAATAGAAAAGCTTAATGTGTCAGATAACCAAGGTATTAGAAGAGTTGTCAATGAATGTTTATTTTTCCTTTCTTTTGTTGATCTTAACTCTATTATTGAAAGAAACCTCTTGTATATCTCATACTTTAGGTTGCTTTCAGTGCTTCTTTTCATCTTAAGAACTACAGAACATAATCCTATTTTTCTCCTTTTTTTATCATAACTTGTAATTGTCTAATAAATCTAACATTCACAATATCATTAGAAATTGGCATCTTGACCTTCACTCCTATCCTCCAATTTGCATATTCACCTCTGAAACTTTTGACAAGACTTGATTTTTTTTTTTCATCTTTGAATTGTTGTATTAGGAAAGATTCTCTAAAGATGTTGGGTAATCTACTGACAGATCAAAGGAATATACATGAGAGTCTTGTTTTGAAAATCTTTAAACATAAGTCTTCCTCAAATTATGGTGGGACAATGGTACCCCACTCTAGTACTCTTGCCTGGAAAATCCCATGGACAGAGGAGCCCGGTAGGCAGCAGCCCATGAGGTCGCTAGGAGTCGGACACGACTGAGCGACTTCCCTTTCACTTTCCACTTTCATGCATTGGAAGGAAATAGCAACCCACTCCAGTGTTCTTGCCTGGAGAATCCCAGGGGCAGAGGAGCCTGGAGGGCTGCCGTCTGTGGGGTGGCACAGAGTCAGTCATGACTGACGTGACTTAGCAGTAGCAGCCCTAAGTCCTGAGAAAGATTATAGCTCATAGTTTATCATAACCTACCTAAAATATGATCAAAACATATTATCCTATAATTGGGCACAATAATCTAACAAAGTATTTATAATAAAGTGTTCAATATTGTGTAATTTTTTTGAATACTGTACTCAGGTGACAGACAAAATAGTTGTATGATGCAGAATGACTTTCAGTTCAGTTCAGTTGCTCAGTTGTGTCCAACGCTTTGTGACCCCATGAATCGCAGAATGCCAGGCCTCCCTGTCCATCACCAACTCCCGGAGTCCACCCAAACCCATGTCCATTGAGTCGGTGATGCCAACCATCTCATCCTCTGTCGTCCCCTTCTCCTCCTGTTCTCAATCTTTCCCAGCATCAGGATCTTTACAAATGAATCAGCTTTTCGCATCAGGTGGCTAAAGTATTGGAGTTTCAACTTCAACGTTAGTCCTTCCAATGAACACCCAGGACTGATCTCCTTTAGGATGGACTGGTTGGATCTCTTTGCAGTCCAAGGGACTCTCAAGAGTCTTCTCCAACACCACAGTTCAAAAGCATCAATTCATCTCCGCTCAGCTTTCTTTATAGTCCAATTCTCACATCCAACCATGACCACTGGGAAAACAATAACCTTGACTAGATGGACCTTTGTTGGCAAAGTAATGTCTCTGCTTTTTAATATACTGTCCAGGCTGGTCAAAACTTTCCTTCCAAAGAGTAAGCATCTTTTAATTTCATGGCTGCAGTCACCATCCAAGGTGATTTTGGAGCCCAGAAAAATAAGTCAGCCACTGTTTCCACTGTTTCCCCTATCCATTTGCCATTAAGTGAAGTGACCAGATGCCATGATCTTAATTTTCTGAATGTTGAACTTTAAGCCAACTTTTTCCACTCTCTTTTTTCATTTTTCATCAAGAGGCTCTTTAGTTCTTCTTCACTTTCTGCCATAAGGGTGGTGTCATCTGCATATCTGAGGTTATTGGGATTGCTCCCTGCAATCTTGATTCCACTTGTGCTTCCTCCACCCCAGCGTTTCTCATGATGTATTCTGCGTACAAGTTAAATAAGCAGGGTGACAATACACAGCCTTGACATAGTCTTCCTATTTGGAACCAGTCTGTTGTTCCATGTCCAGTTCTAACTGTTGCTTCCTGACCTGCACACAGATTTCTCAAGAGGCAGGTCAGGTGGCCTGCTATACCCATCTCTTTCAGAATGTGTATTGTGATCCACACTGTCAGAAGCTTTGGCACAGTCAATAAAGCAGAAATAGATGTTTTTCTGGAACTCTTTTGCTTTTCTGATGATCCAGTGGATGTTGGCAATTTGATCTCTGGTTCCCCTATCTTTTCTAAAGCCAGCTTGAACATCTGGAATTTCATGGTTCACATATTGCTAAAGCCTGGCTTGGAGAATTTTCAGCATCACCTTACTAGCATGTGAGATGAGTGCAGTTGTGCTGTAGTTTGAACGTCCTTTAGCATTGCCTTTCTTTGGGATTAGGGNTGGTTCCCCTATCTTTTCTAAAGCCAGCTTGAACATCTGGAATTTCATGGTTCACATATTGCTAAAGCCTGGCTTGGAGAATTTTCAGCATCACCTTACTAGCATGTGAGATGAGTGCAGTTGTGCTGTAGTTTGAACGTCCTTTAGCATTGCCTTTCTTTGGGATTAGGGCTTCCCTGGTGACTCAGAGGGTAGAGTGTCTGCCTACAATGTGGGAGACCCAGGTTTGATCCCTAGGTTGGAAAGATCCCCTGAGAAGGAAATGGCACCCACTCCAGTACTCTTGCCTGAAAAATCCCATGGACAGAGAAGTCTGGTAGACTAGAGTCCATAGGGTCGCTAAGAGTCAGACATGACTGAGTGACTTCAATTTTCTTTGGGATTGGAATGAAAACTGACCTTTTCCAGTCCTGTGGCCACTACTGAGTTTTCCAAATTTGCTGACCTATTGAGTGCGGCACTTTCACAGCATCATCTTTCAGGATTTGAAATAGCTCAACTGGAATTCCATCAGCTCCACTAGCTTTGTTCATAGTGATGCTTCCGAAGGGCCACATGACTTCACATTCCAGGATGTCTGGCTCTAGATGAGTCATCACACCATTGTGATTATCTGGGTCATGAAGATCTTTTTTGTACAGTTCTTCTGTGTATTCTTGCCACCTCTTCTTAATATCTTCTGTTAGTTTCCTACCATTTCTGTCCTTTATCAAGCCCATCTTTGCATGAAATGTTCCCTTGGTATCTCTCATTTTCTTGAAGAGGTCTCTAGTCTTTCCCATTCTATTGTTTTCCTCTATTTCTTTGCATTGATCGCTGAGGAAGGCTTCCTTATCTCTCCTTGCTATTCTTTGGAACTCTGTATTCAAATGGGTATATCTTTCCTTTTCTCCTTTGCTTTTCACTTCCCTTCTTTTCACGGCTATTTGTAAAACCTACTCAGACAGCTATTTCGCTTTTTTGCATTTCTTTTACTTGGGGATGTTCTTGATTCCTGTCTCCTGTACAATGTCATGAAACTCTGTCCATAGTTCATTAGGCACTCTGTCTATCAGATCTAGTCCCTTAAATCTATTTCTCACTTCCACTGTATAATCATAAGGGATTTGATTTAGGTCATATCTGAAAGGTCTAGTGGTTTTCTCCACTTTCTTCAATTTCAATCTGAATTTGGCAATA
>SJYA01002698.1:693769-806212 GCA_006410615.1 Neotragus moschatus
AGGTCATATCTGAAAGGTCTAGTGGTTTTCTCCACTTTCTTCAATTTCAATCTGAATTTGGCAATAAGGAGTTCATGATTTGAGCCACAGTCAGCTCCTGGTCTTGTTTTTGCTGACTGTATAGAGCTTTTCCATCTTTGGCTACAAAGTATATAATCAATCTGATTTTGGTATCGACCATCTGGTGATGTCCATGTGTAGAGTCTTCTCCTGTGTTGTCGGAAGAGGCTGTTTGCTAATACCAGTGCATTCTCTTGGGAGGGTTCTATTAGCCTTTGCCCTGCTTCATTCTGTACTCCAAGGACAAATTTGCCTGTTATTCCAGGTGTTTCTTGACTTCCTACTTTTGCATTCCAGTCCCCTGTAATGAAAAGGACATCTTTTGGGGTGTTAGTTCTAGAAGGTCTTGTAGGTCTTCATAGAACTGTTCAACTTCAGCTTTTTCAGCATTACTGGCTAGGGCATAGACTTGGATTATCATGATATTGAATGGTTTGCCTTGGAAATAAATAGAGATCATTCTGTTGTTTTTGAGATTGCATCCAAGTACTGCATTTCAGACCCTTTTGTTGAGTATGATGACTACTCCCTTTCTTCTAAGGGATTCCTGCCCACAATAATAGATATAATGGTCATNCTAGGGCATAGACTTGGATTATCATGATATTGAATGGTTTGCCTTGGAAATAAATAGAGATCATTCTGTTGTTTTTGAGATTGCATCCAAGTACTGCATTTCAGACCCTTTTGTTGAGTATGATGACTACTCCCTTTCTTCTAAGGGATTCCTGCCCACAATAATAGATATAATGGTCATCTGAGTTAAATTCACCCATTCCAGTCCATCTTAGTTCTCTGATTCCTCAGAATGTCAATGTTCACTCTTGTCATCTCCTGTTTGACCACTTCCAATTTGCTCTGATTCATGGACCTAACATTCCTGGTTCCTACACAATATTGTTCTTTACAGCATTGGACCTTGCTTCTATCACCAGTCCCATCCACAACTGGGTATTGTTTTTGCTTTGGCTCCATCCCTTCATTCATCCTGGAGTTAATTCTCCACTGATCTCCAGTAGCATATTAGACACATATCGACCTGGGGAGTTCATCTTTCAGTGTCATATCATTTTGCCTTTTCACACTGTTCATGGGGTTCTCAAGGCAAGAATACTGAATTGGTTTGCCATTCCCTTCTCCAATGGACCACATTCGGTCAGACGTCTCCACCATGACCCGTCTGTCTTGGGTGGCCCCACACAGCATGGCTTAGTTTCACTGAGTTAGACAAGGCTGTGGTCCGTGTGATAAAATTGGCTAGCTGTTTGTGATTGTGGTTTCAGTCTGTCTGTCCTCTGATGCCCTCTCTCAGTGCCTATGGTCTTACTTGGGTTTCTCTTACCTTGGATGTGGGGTATCTCTTCACGGCTGCTCCAGCAAAGCACAGCCACTGCTCCTGTAGGTATGTCCATTGTTTACCCTTGTGATCACGTGGCTGACTGGAGCTGTGGCTCACTGCTGTTGCTCAGCATCAGGAGAGAGCACTGCACTGCATATCACTAGCCCAGGCAAAGATCAAAATTCAAAATTCCAAGTGTGATT
This sequence comes from Neotragus moschatus, assembly GCA_006410615.1. Classification (NCBI taxonomy): domain Eukaryota; kingdom Metazoa; phylum Chordata; class Mammalia; order Artiodactyla; family Bovidae; genus Neotragus; species Neotragus moschatus. Next base: position 695,372 of record SJYA01002698.1, read on the forward strand.
TCTAATGAATGCATATGCTCTTAGGCCGTGATAAGATTGAACAATTGCATAAGTCAGACGATTATAAGTTGGGAACCTTCTGCAGCTCTATTTCATTAGAGAATCAGTGATATTGGTTGAATTAAAGTCATTTGTCTACTGATATTGGGCTTCCCTGGTGGCTCCGTGGTAAAGAATCTGTCTGCCAAAGCAGGAGACACAGGTTCAATCCCAGGGTCAGGAAGATCCCCTAGAGAAGAAAATGGCAACCCACTCAAGTATTCTTGCCTGGGAAATCCCATGGAGAGAGGAGCGTGGCAGGCTATAATCCATGGTGTTGCAAAGAGTCAGACACAACTTAGTGACTAAACAGCAATTTTAAGTTGGGGACCTTCTGTAGTTCTATTTCATTAGAGAATCAATGGTATTACTTGAATTATAGTCACTTACCTCTTGATATAATCATTGACTCTTGACATTGATTTCAATAAATATTTAAGTAGGCATTCTACTGTTGTTATCTGTGTGCATTTATAAGCTCTTTTGCAAAAATAACCAAATGGGAAATGCATTTCAAATCTATATATCACTGCAGTGTGATTAACTTCTTCTATTCCTGAAGACGTAAGATCAGTCTTGCTTTCTGAATAATCAGTACACTAGATTACTTTCAATAGAAACTTGGTGATGACTAAGAGCATGCTATTAAAAGAGAGCTTTAAAAATCATTATTAAATAAATGAAAAGAGTATTTGCTATTTGTCTTGCAAGGCTTTCTCTTTCACTTTGAAACCTTGTTTATTCCATTTTACATGTAATTAATGTCAGGAAAATTTAGGCTTTTGTCATGTGCTTGATAGTCATAAAATGAAAGTATGTTTTAAAACCTCGTGTTTTTACATTGGCAATAAATTTTATTAGAACATTATACATTTAGTTTATCAAGCACTAATGATTTCATTCTTATTCTATAAATACTTGACATGTAAAACATACACAATTCAGATTTTATATCTGGGATCCAAAAAGGACACATTTTTCACAGTATGTGTATATATTATGTGAGGCACTACATTTCAAAATAGTAGCAATACTTTGAGAATTTTCACTGAGTATCGTTGTCCAGTTGCTAAGTTGAATCTGACTCTTCGCAACCCTGTGAACTACAGCATGACAGGCTTCCCTGTCCTTTACTGTCTCCCAGAGCTCTCTCAACTCATTTCCATTAGTCAGTGATGTCATCCAACCATCTCATTCTCTGTTACCCCCTGCTCCTCCTGACTTAACCACTTCCAGCACCAGGGTCTTTTTCAGTGAGTTGGATTTTTGCATCAGGCAGTCAAAGTACTGGAACTTCAGCATCAATCCTTTCAATGAATATTCAGAGTTGATTTCCCTTAGAATTGACTGGTTTGATCTCCTTGCTGTCAGGGGACTCTCAAGAGTCTTATCTAGCACCACAATTTAAAAGCACCAATTCTTTACCACTCAGCCTCTTTTATGGTCCAACTTTCAATCCATACATGGCTACTGGAAAAACCATAGCTTTGATTATACTGATCTTGTTTGGCAAACTGATCTCTCTTCTTTTTAATATGCTATAGAAATTTATCATAGCTTTTCTTCCAAGGAGCAAGCATCTTTTAATTTCATGGTGGCAATCACCATTTGCAATGATTTTGGAGTCTAAGAAAATAAGGTCTTCTTACTGTTTCCATTATTTCCCCATCTGTTTGCCATGAAGTGATGGGACCGGATGCCTTGATCATAGCTTTTTGAATGTTGAGTTTTAAGCCAGATATTTTACTCCCCTCTTTCACTTTCATCAAGAGGATTTTAGTTCCGCTTTCACTTTTTGCCATTAGTTTTGTATCCATCAGCATAAATGTTCAGCCCAGTCCATCAATCGTGTCCAACTCTTTGCAACTCTATGGACTGCAGCATGCCAGGCTTCTGTGTCTATCACCAACTCCCAGAGCTTACTCAAACTCATGTCCATTGAGTCAGTGATACCATCCAACCATCTCATCCTCTGTCATACCCTTCTCCTCTTGCCTACAATTTTTCCCAGCATCAGTGTCTTTTCAAATGAGTCACTTCTTCTTATCAGGTGGACAAAGTATTGGAGTTTCAGCTTCAACATCAGTCCTTCTAATGAATATTCAGGACTGAGCTCCTTTAGGATGGACTGGTTGGATCTCACTCTGTTCAAGGGACTCTCAAGAGTCTTCTCCAACATCACAGTTCAAAAACATCAATTCCTTGGCGCTCAACTTTCATTATAGTCCAACTCACACATCCATACATGACTACTGGAAAAACTATAGCTTTGCCTAGATGGACCTTTGTTGGCAAAGTAATGTCTCTGCTTTTTAATATCCTGTCTAGGTTGGTTGGTCATAACTTTCCTTCCAAGGAGCAAGTGTCATTAATTTCATGGCTGTAGTCACCATCTGCAGAGATTTTGGAGCACCCAAAATAAAGTCTGTCAGTGTCTCCATTTTTTCCCCATCTATTTGCCATGGAGTTGATAGAACAGGACTGGAAAAGATCAGTTTTCATTACAATCCCAAAGAAAACCAATGCCAAAGAATGCTCAAACTACTGCACAATTGCGGTCATCTCACATCTAGTAAAGTAATGTTCAAAATTCTCAAAGCAAGGCTTCAACAAGACATGAACAGTGAACTTCCAGATGTTCAAGCTGGTTTTAGAAAAGGCAGAGGAACAAGAGATCAAGTTGCCAACATCTGCTGGATCGTGGAAAACGGAAGAGAGTTGCAGAAAAACATCTATTTCTGCTTTCTTGACTATGTCAAAGCCTTTGACTATGTGGTTCACAATAAAATGTGGAAAGAGATGGGAATACCAGACTACCTGACCTGCTTCTTGAGAAATGTGTATGCAGGTCAAGAAGCAACAGTTAGAACTGGACATGGAACAACAGACTGGTTCCAAATAGGAAAAGGAGTACATCAAGTCTGTATATTGTCACTATGCTTATTTAACTTCTATGCAGAGTGCATCATGAGAAACACTGGGCTGAATGAAGTACAAGCTGGAATCAAGATTGCCGGGAGAAATATCAATAACCTCAGATATGCAAAGTTATCTCCCTTAAGGCAGAAAGTGAAAAAGAACTAAAGAGCCTCTTGATGAAAGTGAGAAAGGAGAGTGAAAAAGTTGGCTTAAAGTTCAACATTCAGAAAACTAAGATCATAGTATCTGGTCCCATTACTTCATGGCAAATAGATGGGGAAATAGTGGCAAACTTTATTTTTCTGGGCTCCAAAATCACTGCATATGGTGACTGCAGCCATGAAATTAAAAGACGCTTACTCCTTGGAAGAAAAGTTATGATAATCCTAGACAGCATATTGAAAAGCAGAGACATTACTTTGCCAACAAACGTCTGTTTATTCAAGGCTATGGTTTTTCCAGTAGTCATGTAAGGATGTGAGATTTGGATTGTGAAGAAAGCTGAGTGCCGAAGAATTGATGCTTTTGAACTGTGGTGTTGGAGAAGACTCTTGAGAGTCCCTTGGACTGCAAGGAGATCCAACCAGTCCATCCTCAAGGAGATCAGTCCTGAATACTCATTGTAAGGACTGAGGTTGAAGCTCAAACTCCAATACTTTGGCCACTTGATGGAAGAATTGACTCATTTGAAAAGACCCTGATGCTGGGAAATATTGAAGCTGGGAGGAGAAGGGGATGACAGAGCATGAGATGGTTGTATGGCATCACTGACTCAATGGGCATCAGTTTTAGTAAACTCTGGGAGTTGGTGATGGACAGGGAGGCCTGGCATGCTGCAGTCCATGAGGTCGCAGAGAGTCAGACTCAATGAGTGACTGAACTAAAGTGAACTGATGGGTCCAGATGCCATGACCTTAATTTCTGAATGTTGAGTGTTATACCAACTTTTTCACTTTCCTCTTCACTTTCAACAAGAGGCTCTTTAGTTCTTGCTTTCTGTCATAATGGTGGTGTCACCAGCATATCTGAGTTTGTTGACATTTCTCCCAGAAATCTTGATTCCAGCTTCTGCTTCATCCATCCCAGCATTTCTTATGATGTACTCTGCATATAAGTTAAATAAGCAGGGTGACAACATACAGCCTTGACCAACTCCTTTCCCAATTTGGAACCAGTCCATTGTTTCATGTCTGGTTCTAAGTGTTGTTTCTTGACCTGCATACAGGTTTCTCAGGAGATAAGTAAGGTGGTCTGATGTTCCCATCTCTTGAATAATTTTTCAGTTTGTTGTGATCTAGACAAAGGCCTAGTCAGTGAAACAAAGAGCTGTTTCTCTGGAATTCCCTTGTTTTTTCTATGAGCCAATGGATGTTGGCAATTTGATCTGCAGTTCCTCTCCCTTTTCTAAATCCATCTTGTACATTTGTAAGTTCTTGGTTCATGTACTGTTGAAGTCCAGCTTGAAAGTGAAAAGTTAAAGTCACTCAGTTGTGTCTAACTCTTTGTGACCCCATGGACTGTAGTCCATGGACTTCTCCAGGCCAGCTTACTGGAGTGGTTAGCCTTCCCCTTCTCTAGGGGATCTTCCCAACTCAAGGATCAATCCCAGGTCTCCCTCATTGCAAGCAGATTATTTACCAGCTGAGCTACAATGCCAGAAAATATTGGATCATAAGACGATGCATTTATAATACCATAACTGCAATAGGATTTGCCACTGTCAGTAAAGAACAAGAGAATTTTTGAAAAATGAAATAATTAATTTAATATTAGACAACAGAAAAAGCATGACATTATGAAAGAGTGGAAACAAAGTCAGTTTTACTGTTACATTCATTTACTGCCTACAGGCCCTTTCTAGATAAAGATATAAGTGCAAGAAGTGAAAAAGTAAAGACTGTGACAGTCAGGCTGATTTGAAGAAATGGAAATTGAAGTTTGGAAAAGCTGAAGTAACTGGAATGTGTGGAGGATAGGACCACTGAGAGGGAAATGGTAGAAAAATGGTACCTGAAATGTATTAGGGCTACACATGAGGTGGTATTTTTGGCTGAGAACTAAGCTGCTCATGCATAGAATGAGAATGTGTGAAGCTCAGCAAAGAAACTATTGAAAGAGTAGCAACTGCAAAGGTTTAGGCAGAACAGTTTGCAGAGTCATGCAGGGAAGGGAGATTTTCTAGTCCTGAACAACCAGAGTACAGACTTTGTTCAATAACTAGGAAATCAGTAAAGAACATGAGTAAATATACTAATTCCTAGAAACACATAACCTATTAAGACTGAAATATGAAGAAATAGAAAATCTGAATAGACTAATAATTAGAAAGGTGATGCAGTCATATGAATAGTTGAGCTAAACTAACTCCAAAACAAAATCTTCCTAGTCAGGCCAGAGAAATATTTTTAAAATGAGGTTTGAAAACATCATGCTGATCTATATGCAACTGAGTGAGTGACAATCTCTCAGTTGTGTCTGACTCTTTGCAGCCCCATGGACTGTACGCACCAGGCCCCTTTGTTCGTGAAATTCTCCAGGCAAGAATACTGGAGTGGATTGTCATTTCCTTCTCCAAACTTCCTGTTAAAACTCACAACACTTTAAATTATCATAACAAAATCCAGGCATTCAACAAATTAATATTCCAAATGTAACCCATAGCAAGAGAAAAAATAGACAATATGACAGATGCAACCACTAAAATAAGTAAGTGAAGTGAAAGTCACTTAGTCCTGTCCCAGTCTTTGTGAGCCCATGGACTATACAGTCCATGGAATTCTCCAGGCCAGAATACTAGAGTGGGTAGCCTTTCCCTTCTCCAGTGTATCTTCTCAATCCAGGGATCCAACCCAGGTCTCCCATATTGCAGGTGGATTCTTTATCAGCTAAGCCACCAGGGAAGCCCGCATTATTAATAATTACATTAAATAGGTATTTAGACTCTTCAGTTAAAGATGGAGATTTCCAGAATAGGTTAAATTAAAAAAAAAAAAAAAGGAAATCATAACTCTTGTGGTAGTAGGCAGAAAAATTACCTGCTCCACCCCCCCCACCCCACCCCAGATTCTGTGATTAAGTTTCATCAAGTGGTAAGGGAAATTCCACCTACATATAGAAATAAAGTTGCTAATTAGAAGATACATTATCTTAAATATGAGATGGGCACTACATAGTCGCAAGAATCATTGAAAGTGGAAGAGAGAGACAAAAGAAGAATCAGAGTCAGAAAATGCTGTGAAACTGCCCTGGTGGCTCAGCTGGTAAAGAATCCGCCTGCAATGCAGGAGACCTGGGTTCTATCCCTGGGTTGGGAAAATCCCCTGGAGAAGGGAAAGGCTACCCACTCCAGTATTCTGGCCTGGAAAATTCCATGGACTCTATCCACTGGAGAAGGAAATAGCAACCCACTCCAGGACTCTTGCTTGGAAAATCCTATAGATGAAGGAGCCTGGTAGGCTACAGTTGACAGGTCTCAAAGAGTGAAACATGACTGAGCAACTTCACTTTGACTTTTGAGAACTCGAATGATTCTACAGGCAAAAGATTTGGCCTGCACTTGCTATCTTTGACTATGGAGAGAGGAGGTGATGAACCCAGAGATTCTGGTGGCCAGAGGCCTCTGGGATCTAGAATGGGAGGGAAATGGATTCTTTCATGCAGCCTACAGAAAAAATTAAGCCAATAAAGAAAGAAAACCATAAAAAATGACTTTAGTTCCTCACCTTTATGCTATAATAAATTATCACATTTTCATCACATACTTAGCAAAATAACATTTCCTTGGTTGCTCAGACGGTAAAGCATCTGCCTACAACACAGGAGACCTGGGTTTGATCCCTGGGTTGGGAAGTTCTCCTGGAGAAGGAAATGGCAACCCACTCCAGTATTCTTGCATGGAAAATCCCATGGACGAAAGAGCCTGGTAGGCTGCAGTCCATGGGGTCGCGAAGAGTCGGACACGACTGAGCGACATACCTACCTATGTTAATATAACCTTTCAGTAAATAATTTTTAAATTAATGACACCTTAACAGATATAACCATTTCTCTTGGTTCTTCTATTTACATGTTAATTGACATCAAATTTATTTATATGACTGGATGCTAAAAATCTTATGAAATTAAGAATTAATTTTTATTGATTTATATTTCTAATGATTTAGAGGAAGACCTTACACTCTAAATAACACATATTTGCTCTTTTGAATAGTCTGTTGCAAGATGTATGTCAATATCATATGAATGAATTATTAAATAAAATATTTAAATGATATTCCAAAAAAATTACCTACATAGTGATGCAAAATTTATTGTGTATGATGATCTATTGCATAATCCCAGTTAATGTTTTCATTTAGAAGCAGTATGTGCTAAGTGCATAACAGTGCAACCTACCAGATGCACGTGTGCGAATGTGTGGTTAAACTCTTAATTCCAGTGAACTGTAAGGATCAAGTCTTGTTTTCTTACTGTTCGGATGGAAATTGGAATATCTGGACTGATTTTAAGTAAAGTAGTTGTGGCTCCTACACACAAAATTATTGGGATGGATATTTTGTTTGAGTGGGGAACATTTCCCCTATTGTGTAAAGCAGAAGGCATGCATTTGTTCTTTGTCACCTGTTACTTGGACATGCTAAGAAGGAATTTATGTAAGTTTTCAAGCTCATACAAGTTTTCTTTTTTCTTTAACTTTTATTGGAGTATAGTTGATTTATAACGTTGTGTTAGTTTCAGGTTTATATCATAGTGATTCAGCTATACATATACATGCAGTCATGGCTTTAAATTTCTAATATCTGCCTTCAGGCATATGATATATGCTGTCCAGCTCTGTTGCTAACACTTCTTCTCTGAAAATAGACTAATTCATGTCCCTCCAGGACCTGCAGATTATGTCATGTATAGAACACTGAAAGCTATCAATTGTAGCCTTCTTTATGAGAAAGATCTTCCCTGGTGGTTCAGAGGTTAAAGCGTCTGCATGCAATGCAGGAGACCTGGGGTTGATCCCTGGGTTGAGACGATCCCCTGGAGAAGGAAATGGCAACCCACTCCAGTACTCTTGCCTAGAGAATCCCATGGACAGAGGAGCCTGGGGGGCTACAGTCCACGGGGTTGCAAAGAGTTGGACACGACTGAGTGACTTCACTTATGAGAAAAATACATTTTAGATATTTGTCCCATTGTCTCATTATTTTCTTCTTCCTCAACCTGATTTTTTCCACTTCTACAAAAGCTTTTCCCAAAAGCATCTCTTAGGCTTTNGGGGCTACAGTCCACGGGGTTGCAAAGAGTTGGACACGACTGAGTGACTTCACTTATGAGAAAAATACATTTTAGATATTTGTCCCATTGTCTCATTATTTTCTTCTTCCTCAACCTGATTTTTTCCACTTCTACAAAAGCTTTTCCCAAAAGCATCTCTTAGGCTTTCTCTTCTTGGCTCTGTCTCATAGGCCAATACATGGGCCTTTCTTTGGATATATTTTTGAGGACATATCATATCCTGCACTCAGTTCAGTTCAGTTCAGTCGCTCGGTCATGTCCGACTCTTCGTGACCCCATGAATTTCAGCACGCCAGGCCTCCCTGTCCATCACCAACTCCCAGAGTTCACACAAACTCATGTCCTTTGAGCTGGTGATGCCATCCAGCCATCTCATCCTCTGTAGTCCCCTTCTCCTCCTGCCTCCAATCCCTCCCAGCATCAGAGACTTTTCCAATGAGTCAACTCTTCGCATGAGGTGGCCAAATTATTGGAGCTTCAGCTTCCACATCAGTCCTTCCAAAGAACACCCAGGAGTGATCNCATCAAGAGGCTTTTTAATTCCTCTTCACTTTCTGCCAGAAGGGTGGTGTCATCTGCATATCTGAGGTTTTTGATATTTCTCCCAGCATTCTTAATTCCAGCTTATGCTTCTTCCAGCCCAGAGTTTCTCACGATGTACTCTCCATTATCGCTTCATAGAAAATATTGTTGAGTCTAGGAGACCAAAATAAATTTCATAATCAATCATTAACATGAAAAAAATTGATCATTTTACCAAACTGAACTCAGGAAAATACAGTATTCATTTGTAGACAGCAAACAAGGAGAATAGGCAGCTGATGCTCAAAAGATCCAAACTCCCTGATGGCTTTAAGGCAAGGGGTTTTTTTTGTTTTTTTTTAACACCAAAAATATTGTGTATTGGGGTATAGCTGCTTAATGTTGTGGAGGCAAGGGCTTTTTAAGAGCAAATTATGGGTGAGGGTTGAGGGTACATGATCAGCTCCTGGACATTCTTCTGATTGGTTGGTGGTGGGTAATAGGGTGATGTTTTGGGAATCAATCTAAATTACTCTTCTGATTCCAAGAGGCCTGGGGTTTATGTGCTTCTGGTCAGTGTGTAGTCAATATCCTCTGCTACGTAGGAGTCTTAGTTTCTGCAGATTGTCATCTATATATCCCTTCCAGAGGAACTAAAGGTTTTCTGACTCTATTGTTTCAAGGTATTTTTATTTTTCTTAGTGAGTGAANGAATCAATCTAAATTACTCTTCTGATTCCAAGAGGCCTGGGGTTTATGTGCTTCTGGTCAGTGTGTAGTCAATATCCTCTGCTACGTAGGAGTCTTAGTTTCTGCAGATTGTCATCTATATATCCCTTCCAGAGGAACTAAAGGTTTTCTGACTCTATTGTTTCAAGGTATTTTTATTTTTCTTAGTGAGTGAAAGTCACTCAGTCGTGTCGACTCTTTGCAACCCCGTGGACTATTCCCTGCCAGTCTCCTCTGTCCATGGAATTCTCCAGGCCAGAATCCTGGAGTGGGTAGCCATTCCGTTCTCCAGGGATCTTCCCTTCTCCAGAGACTGAACCCAGGTCTCCCACATTGCAGGTGGATTCTTTACCATCTGACCCACCAGGGAAGCCCAACTTGATTGCTTTCTTTATTTATGCATTTTCCATTTCTCTAATCATAAACAGCATGAATCTGCACTTTGGAACTCAGGGAAAGCCTAAGAGACAAAAACTTTCTAAACAAGAGGTGGGGCACACAGAGGGATTTGCAGCTCGGAAGTCCTGTGGGGCCCTGCTCTGTTTCAACCATTTGACAGGTTATGAGAATTTAAATAAATAATTGTTGAGATCAAAGGTAGAAATGAGATTTGGAGAAAAATGCTTCTTCCTCACCTTTGGTTGCTAGAGGAATCAGAATGCATTACTCCTCCCTTTTATTTTTCAGAAGCTGATGTATCTGGAAAATGTGCTTTCTTTCAATCACTCATGGTAATGAGATGAGCTTAGAGATATGGCTATGCTTCCTGGAGAAGTGTGTATTGGTCTAGTATGAATACATTTTGTATGTTCACTGTGTGATTCTGATGTTCAGAAACCCTCCAGGCTTTATGATTAAGCCTCACTTACAAATGTTCATGTTAAGAAGTCTTTAATCTCCATTAATATTATTTATACCTTACTTTTCAATTAGGCCAAAATTAACAAGTGAAAGAGTGGTTTTATTAAAAGAATTCCCTCAGACTTCAACATGATAAATAATAGTGAACTATTCAGGTAATTTTAAAAATGACCCAGCAAGCAGTTATTGGCACTTGAAACATCTCTTGGCACTCACCTGACACTAGTAACTATAGAAAGATTTTCTGAGAAGCCAAGCACATCACAGAAATCTAGTGCTAACCTGAATCATTTTTAGTTTGTGTGTCTTATTACTCTGAAGGTTAGCTGGGGAATTGTCTTTATTTCTATTTTGCCTTCCTCACCAATTAAAATGGCCAGCTGTGTCAAAATCTTCACTTTCCTTAGATTGTTCTTCATTGCATGTGAATTAGGCTGAAACCCTTAATAAAGCATGGCTACATCTGCAGGATACTCCAGCGGTTCCTGAAATCTTGATGATTTCCCGCCTGCATGCATTCTTAGTCACTCAGTTGTGTCCAGCTCTTTGCAACTCTGTGAACTTTAGTCTGTCAAGCTCCTCTGTCCATGGAATTTCCCAGGCAAGAATACAGGAGTGGGTTATCATTTCCTACTCCAGGGGATCTTCCCAACCCCTGGATCAAGCCTGCATCTCCTGTATTGCCAGGTGGATTCTTTACCACTGTGCTAACTGGAAAGCCAGATTTCTCTCTTACTTTCTCATTAATAGCCTTTTCATTTTACAGTCTGACTTGAGCTTTGTGTATTTAGAAAGAGCCAACATTTATTTATTTTTTCAACCAGCTTTTTTCTTTTTTCCTCCTTTCCATAGAATTAGTTGAAATTTGGTAGGACTACCAGCTGATATTTCCTTCAATTATTTCTCATAAGATTAATATTTCTATACATATAAAAATGCCAACTTTTGGGTAGTAAATGTTTCATGGTGTTACAATTCCTTTTTATATAAAAAATTATTTAGGGTTATTTTATTCATAGTTTAAGGGAAATAGTAGGTATTTGATTAGTCTCTAAGAACTATATTGAAAATATTTTCAGATGTTTGATAATAACTCATATAAGTTGAATCATAATCAATAAACATTTAGGGATTAATTTCTTTTAAACACAGACATATTCATACAAGCATAACAGATTGATCATTCCTGTACTTCTTTGTATAAGCAAACTAATGTTATAAAAAATTCCTATTTAAGAATACCAGAGCTCTTCTGAACCAACAATCACTTATTTTGGCTAGTACATAGAGATGTTTTAATTGAGTACCTGGGGCTTGATTGTTAGGTGTGTAAAGAAGCTAAATGAAAGCTTACAGCATTTACCACTACAAAGAGAATAGGGGACATGAATAATAGAAATAGTTTTATCTTAAATACCTGTAAACTTAACAATGCAGTGTAAAATATTCATGTGTTGAAAACCACATTATAACTATAAGTCAAATAACTGCTATGAATAATTACAAGGGAAGAAACTATTTTTAGTAGCCTAAAGAAACACTCAAGAGGTGAAAACTTACCAAACATGATTGAATAAGTATATATAAACAAGAATTGCACATGACTACTTCCTAAGAATGATAAACAAGTATCCAAATTATATAAGTATTGCTGAAGGGTCCGATCCATGCTATATGTTTCCTTAATACTTATAGGATGATTCATGTAATTTTAAAAATAAATGAATAATGAAAATATAATACACATGCCATCAATACATATTTTATAATTGTGTTATCATTATGATTTTAATGTTTAAAATACTGCTAAATAAATTGGTAGTCATTGAGCTATCTACTTAGTTGATGTAAACATCATCCTTTTCTTCTAGTAAAAGGACTTTGAAATACCTTTGAAAAGGTAAAGGAATATCTATGATCTGGCATTTTCAGGGAAAGGACTGAAAGAGCTTACTATTTTTTTCTAAACTATTTGGAATAAAGCAAAAACTTGATGTTCAGTGCCACAGAGTGCTGGTTGACATACTGAAAGTGAATCTGTTTCCCGATAGTAACCAGAAATACATGAGCAGCAGGTGGAGGAGAAGCATGCTGCTGTGTGTTTGAGTTAGACTATCAAAGTATGGCTGGATGGTAGAATTCCAAAGCTTTTGTTATTTGCCACAGTAACTCAGCACCTGCCAGTCATGTGGGCTGGATATAACAGAACTGCCTGCATTTGCAGTGAGGTTAGGAAGGGCTTATAAGAGTCGTTTTCCTGTAATGGAAGTATTTTCTAATTAAAAAAAAAAATGGTTGTATGTAGACCAACCCACCCCCAAAATTAAGGAAATTAAAGAAATTCATGATTTCATGTTAATGAAGGATGTTAGTTTTCCAAAGAAGCAAATATTTGTTTGTAAAGTAGAATCGGTAATAGAAATAGATCATTTTTTTTTTTAACATTTTGCTTGAATGCTTCTATATCAAAATTTAAATCTGTTAAGTGCCCTGTGTGGCTTCAGTGTCAGTCATTAAAGATTCGCTTGAGCCGAATTCTAATCACAGTACAGTTAGGACACTTCTTAATGGTTTCCAAGATTTTATCCTAGAGACAAACTAGATTGTGAAGCAGGATTCAGGATACAATGGGTTATTGATCATCTCCAGCTGGTTGAGAGTTATTGAGGTACCTCTCTTAGTTCGTAGGCAATGAATATTGAGCAATTATTAACTCTTAGGAAGTTGGAATTAATTATTGGAGAATTATTTGTTCATTCATTTGATAATTACTATTGAGTACCAATTATATGAAAGTTTGTTATCTAGGTAACTGTACTACATTGGTGACCAAAATAGACAAAGATACTACACACATAGAAACGGATTTACTTTCTAGAAGAGTTGATGCTGCTGCTGCTAAGTCGCTTTAGTCATGTCCGACTCTGTGCGACCCCATAGACAGCAGCTCTCCAGGCTCCCCCGTCCCTGGGATTCTCCAGGCAAGAACACTGGAGTGGGTTGCCAGTTCCTTCTCCAATGCATGAAAGTGAAAAGTGAAAGTGTTAGATAATAGCAAGTCATAATGCATCAGTAAACTTAAATTTTCTGGAGAAGGCAATGGCATCCCACTCCAGTACTCTTGCCTGGAAAATTCCATGGACAGAGGAGCCTTGTAGGCTGCAGTCCATGAGGGAGCTAGGAGTTGGACACGACTAGGCAACTTCCCTTTCACTTTCTACTTTCATGCACTGGCAAAGGAAATGGCAACCCACTCCAGTGTTCTTGCCTGGAGAATCCCAGGGACGGGGGAATCTGGTGAGCTGCCATCTATGGGGTCGCACAGAGTCGGACACGGCTGAAGTGACTTAGCAGCAGCACACTCAAACTTAAATTGGAAAGTGGTACAATCTATAGGTAAAAAGAAAAGTCGAGTCAGGTATTAAGGGGTGGAAGATGGTTCACAATAGAGGCTGGACTTTTAGATGAGGTGAAAATGTCTGGCATCAGTTCTTGTTTGTTTGTTTGTTTGTTTGTTTCATTTTTGCTAAAGGAAAGATTATAACCATTCTTTCTTTGACATACCTCCATATTTCCTGCCTCAGATCAATCTCCACTGTGGCTCTAAGCAATTCACTTAACCTCTATGAACTTCAGTGTGTCCTGGGCAGTGATAACTGCTTCAAAACACTGTTATTTAAATCAACATATCATTAGTGATCATGCTTTGCAGTGAAACTTGGCAAAGACTAGGAACTGAGTAAAGGTTAATTGACTCTGAATCTGTATAATTGCCATGATATTGAGATGTGACAATCTTACTTCTTCAGATGAGCATCAATTTGCATAACTTTTCCACTGATTCACTGACTTGAATTTCCTTTAGCAAAAATGAAAAAAAAAAAAAAAAGAAAGAAATGATGCCAGACATTATCACCTCATTTAAAAGGCCAGCCTCTGTTGTGAACCATCTCCCATGCCTTTTAGATACCCCTTATACCTGTTACACTAAGTAGGAAGAAGAAACCAGGCAGTAGTTTTATCTCCTTGCTTGGAAGTCCCCTTAGCTAGATCATCAAATTCATTAAGCATATTTTAAGCTTCCCCTTTACTGTAGACAACAGTTTCATTAAGGTCTTTGCCTCTTTGTAACAAAGAGATCTCTATTTTTTCTGGTTCCCAGTGATATTTTTCTTATTTCCATTTTAGTTAATTTTATTACCCCCTTTTTAGTTAGTATCCTCAAAACCAGATTTCTAGTTCAAATCAGCTTAGGGTTCCCTTTATGTGCTCCTTAAAATCTTTGCTGCCTTCACTGACATTTTCTAGGTGTTCTTTATGGCAGCACTTGCAGTCCATGGTTCGCTAAGAGTCGGACATGACTGAGTGACCTCGCTTTCACTTTTCACTTTCATGCGTTGGAGAAGGAAATGGCAACCCACTTCAGTGTTCTTGCCTGGAGAATTCCAGGGATGGGAGAGCCTGGTGGGCTGCAGTCTATGGGGTTTCACAGAGTCGGACACGACTGAAGCAACTTAGCAGCGGCAGCAGGCTTTATCTTGGAGAAGGAAGTGGCATCCCACTCCAGTATTCTTGCCTGGAGAATCCTGTGGACAGAGGAGCCTGGTGGGCTGCTGTCCATGGGGTTGCACAGAGTTGGACCTGCCTGAAGCGACTTAGCAGCAGCAGCATAGCATATGGCAGCACTTTACTTCCAATTATCTCCTGTTATAGTAGATTATCCTCCACCCCCCCAAATTGTAACTTAAAATAACAAGCATATATTATCTCACAACTTCTATAGGTTCAGAATCTGGGTCTGCCCTTGCAGGGCTCAGTGCTGGCTTATATTCTTGCCTGGAGAATCCCGCGGACAGAGATCCCTGGCAGGCTACAGTCCATAGGATTGCACAGTGTCAGACACGACTGAAGTGATAGTATACAAGCACATAGGATCTCCCACTATTCTTCAATCAAAGTACTCAGTGGTACTGCAACATCTTTGCTTCCCTGGGGGAGAAATCACATCAGGTTCACTCTCAAGGCTGTTAATAGGCCGCAGGCCCTTGCTAGCCAATGACCAGTGACTTCAGTCCCTTGCCACATGGGCTCTCCTTCAGGCAGCTCACAGTTTGGAGGCAGGCTTCCCTGAGAACAATGGAGACGATAAAAGAAAGGTTGAGCATAGAAGTCACAGTAATTTTGTGAAATTATCTCAGGGGTGACATTCCATTCGTTTTACATATTCTATTTCTTAGAACCAAGTCCCTAGGCACAGCGTACTCTGGAAGGGAAAGAGGTTACTTAAGAAATGCCTCCCTGGAGTTGGAGGTCACTGTGAGCCATCTCAGGGGTTCCTGTCACAATTACTTTTAGATAATTAGCAGTTTTTATATTGGGTCAGCTAATCAGGTAGATACAGAAAAGAGAAATAAGAATGTGAAGTCTAGAGCAAGGTAGTACTCTATTAGAAATTCTCATAAGTAGATGGCCTAAGGTATGCAAATTCAGGAAATTTCATTCTGTAGGTTAGAGGTTACCGAGAAAAATGGATAGCTGAAGGCTTTCAGAAGAATATATTCTCTGATTTCAGTTTTCCAGTTTTTATCCCCTCTTTCTTTAAGTAGAAAAATCCCTATTTTACAAATTTTCGAGTTTATTCATATTTTTTCTAAATATCTAATGTGTTGTTGGTCATAACTTTCCTTCCAAGGAGAAAGCGTCTTTTAATTTCATGGCTGCAATCACCGTCTGCCGTGATTTTGGAGCCCCCCCAAAATAAAAGTCTGACACTGTTTCCACTGTTTCCCCATCTATCTGCCATGAAGTGATGGGACCAGATGATAGCATATTGAAAAGCAGAGGTATTACTTTGCCAATAAAGGTCCCTCTGGTCAAGGCTACGATTTTTCCAGTGGTCATGTGTGGATGTGGGAGTTGAACTATGAAGAAAGCTGAGTGCCAAAGAATTGATGCTTTTGAACTGTGGTGTTGGAGAAGACTCTTGTGAGTCCCTTGGACTGCAAGGAGATCCAACCAATCCATCCTAAAGGAAATCAGTCCTGAGTGTTCATTGGAAGGACTGATGCTGAAGCTGAAACTCCAATAATTTGGCCACCTCATGTGAAGATTTGACTCATTGGAAAAGACTCTGATGCTGGGAGGGATTGGGGACAGGAGGAGAAGGGGACGACAGAGGATGAGATGGCTGGATGGCATCACCGACTCGATGGATGTGAGTCTGGGTGAACTCTAAGAGTTGGTGATGGACAGGGAGGCCTGGCGTGCTGTGATTCATGGGGTCTCAAAGAGTCGGACACAACTGAGCGACTGAACTGAATGTGTTGTTATGCCTGTCTAGTACCTTTCTCATTTTAGATACTACATTAAACTATATATTTTATGATTATTTCATGTAAACCCCTGAAATTTCCTATCTCATTAAAATTTTTATTGTATTATCAACGTTGTATAAAAGTTCATTGGAACTGAAGCATAATTTGATCTTCTTTTTTCTATTTCCCAGAGAGTACAGGCCTTTTCATCTCTTTTTTTTTTTTTTCCAGGTTTTTTTTTTTTTTAATTTTTTTTGCTTTACAATACAGTATTCATTTTGCCATACATTGACATGAATCAGCCACAAGTGTACATGAGCTCCCAATCCCGACTCCCTCTCCCCCCNCTCAAGGCTTCTCCATCTATATAGCTCCAGTGATAAAACATTTAGGTTAAAGATGAAAAGTTTCTCCACTTTGAGGGACACCCAGAGAGATTCACTGAATTATATGGAGAAAGGTTGAGGGAAGGAGTAGTTAGAGGTGACTAGAATGAGATGAGATGGGATCAAAAGAAGCGAGAGCAAGCTAGCCAGTAATCACTTCCTTATGTGTGCTCCTCAGTCTGGACTCCTCAGAGATGTTCTCGGAGTTATACAGGGAAGAGAANCACCCAGAGAGATTCACTGAATTATATGGAGAAAGGTTGAGGGAAGGAGTAGTTAGAGGTGACTAGAATGAGATGAGATGGGATCAAAAGAAGCGAGAGCAAGCTAGCCAGTAATCACTTCCTTATGTGTGCTCCTCAGTCTGGACTCCTCAGAGATGTTCTCGGAGTTATACAGGGAAGAGAAGAGGGAGGAAGTAGTCAGAGGTGGCAAGGAGGATAAAAGAGGGAAATGAAAAGGGGGAGAGGCAGATCCAGCCAGTAACCAGTTCTCTAGGTGTTCTACATTGTCCGGAACGCACAGGGATTCACAGAGTTGGGTAGAGAAGAGAAGGGGGAGGGGGGAGAGAGAGACAACTTGCTGGAAAAAAAGGAGAATCCAAAAGAGGAAAGAGTGGTCAAGCCAGTAATCTCGCTCTCATGTAAAACTGGGTACTGAAGATTGGGTTTTTAAATGTAAGAAATTGACAACAAATACCAAAATACAAAGATTAAAAATCTAGAGTAGCGGTTGGGTTTTCAAAAATACAATATTAAAGAACAGAAGATGAACAAGAAGAAGGGAAAAAAGAAAAAAAAGTCATGGGAATTATTAAGAATCAACACCAACAGCCACACAAAAAACCAAAAAGGCTTAAAAAAAGTATATATATATATATATACACACACGGTATTTGCTTTAAAAATAAGGTCTTTTTTTTTAAGTGATAGTAGATTTTAGAAATTAAAATTAAAGGATAAAAAGAGGAGTTAAAAATTTAAAAAAAAAAAGAATAAAAAGGAGAAAAAAAAATCAAATAAAAACATCTACCAAAAAATAATAGTATTATTAATAATTAAAATAAGAATGGTCGTAAAAATAGCAGATATTTCTGGCACTTTCTCTGGTATTGTGAGCAGTTTGGGGTCACTTCCACGGCGGTTCACTCTGTTTAGCTTCTTCTGTTTGCTAGTCTCTTCAGTGTCTGATTTCCACCCTGTCACAAGGGGGGTGGTGGAAGTCACTATTTTTCTTTTTTTAAGGCTCACTAGGTCAGTCTCGCTGTGGGGAGGGAGGGATGCTGCTACCAAGTAGCATTGGTGTGTATTCGCAGTGTCTCAGCCATGCTGGGCATGCCCCTGCACACGGCACACACCTCTCAGGCTCTATGATCCAGTCCTTATGGCTCTGGCTGCCTGTCATTGGCAGAGGATGGTCTGCAGCTGGCTATTTCTGTTCCGTCCTTTGTTCTGTGCATGGTCCTGGCGGTATCTTATGTTAGAGCTTTTCACGTGGTAACTGTCCTGCAGTCTGGTGTGCTAGCTCAAGTTAGTTCGCTCCAGTTACGCCGGGCGTTCAGGCCCGATTCTAAAGAAACGCTGCAGCCCGCGTCTCCCGCGCCTCCCTGCCCAGCCCCCACTTGCTAGTGGCGGATGCAGGCGTCTGCTCTGCTTTTCCGCTGGGGGAGTTACCGTTGGGCTCGTAATCTGTTGGTTTTAATTATTTATTTATTTTTCTTCCCTGTTATTTTGCCCTCTGTGCTTCCAAGACTTGCCACAGATTCGGCAGTGAGAGTGTTTCCCAGCTTTTGGAAACTTCTCTCTTTTTAAGACTCTCTTCCCGGGACAGGACTCCCTTCCCTGGACTCAGCTCCCTCCCTACCCCCTTTGTCTGTTTTTTCATCTTTTGTATTTTCCCTACCTGTTTTTGAAGACAATGTTCTGCTTTTCTGGATGCCTGATGTCCTCTGCCAGCATTCAAAAGCTGTTTTGTAGATTTTACTCAGCGTTGAAATGTTCTTTGGGTGAATTTGTGGGGGAGAAGGTGATCTCCCCGTCCTATTCCTCCGCCATCTTCTCCCCTCCCAGGCCTTTTCATCTCTGCGAGTCAGTGTGAGCATGTGGGTAGAAGAGGTCACTAATCAATTTCATTCCCTTCTGCAGTCAAGTTAAGCTAGTTTGGGATTTTAAATTTAATAGGATAGAGTTCCTTTGTAATTATACCAACTTCTAATCACCAAGCAGCGGACTTTAGAGCCTTGCTTTAGTAATTACGCTGGAAGAGTGTTACACTCACTTCCCCTCTCTTCACCAGGCCCTCATTTGAATCTGCTTTTTGGGCATGATTGAAATAGACGATTTTGAGCTGAGGCATCTGCTCCAGTGATTGGGGCTTTTCTAGACTCCAACCAGATTCACAATCCAGCGATGAGATCCAAAATGTCCTTGACCCCCTTTGTCCCTGTAAGGTTGCTCAGTCCACAATAATCCCCAACCCTGTGGTCTGCAACTTCCTGTGACCTTCTGTGAATTGCTCATTCTTTATCTCTGTCTGGAATTTAATTCATCAAGGGTTCCTTGCTCTTGCTTTCCACTTTCTTTGTTAGTCCCATTTGAAAAGTATGGCTTTTATTTTGTCAAGTTACTCCATATTATCATAAGAACAACGGTCTTGCATGTCCTATATGCTCCTTGGAAATGAAATTTTCTTTCACTTAATTCATAATAGCAGAACACAAAACAATATTCATTTTATATTCTTCTAAGAGGTTTGGTTTTGTGTCTACAGATAAGTTTAATTAGCATCCATCTCCAGACGTCCACAGTATTTCAAACAGGTCATTATAGTTTTATGTTAAATATTTTCACACTTCAGTTTGTCAGTCACATTTTAATAATTGATTTCTTTGAATAATTAAATGCTCATTTCCATACTACCAAAAATTTGATATTACATAGGACTAGAATATGTATAAAAATCATGACTTTTCATTCTCTTTTTACATTTCATAAAATTACTTAAATTTCTTCAGCTCAGTTATTCATTTGTGTCTAACACTTTGTGACTCCATGAACTGTAACACTCCAGGCCTCCCTGTCCATCAGCAGCTCTCCGAGTTTACTCAAACTTATGTCCATTGAGTCAGTGATGCCATCCAACCATATAAGCTTCAATATCAGTCCTTCCAATGAATATTCAGGGCTGATTTCCTTTAGGATTGACTGGTTGGATCTCCCTGCAGTCCAAGGGACTCTCAAGAGTCTTCTCCAATACCATAGTTCAAAAGTATCAATTCTTTGGTGCTCAGCTCTCTTTATAGTTCAACTCTCACATCCATACATGACCATTGGAAAAACCATAGCCTTGACTAGATGGACCTTTGCTGACAAAGTATAGCCACCATTTTATGCATTTTTAATTTGTGGAATTTTATAATTGACAGAAAATTTAGTCTACTTTCACTTTATTTTTCAAATTACAAAATTACAGCCTAGAAACTATAACACTTATACATTCATCTATTAATTAGTGTGTCTTTTCCCAAAATGCTTCTCTGATGTGTCTTATTATCAGGATTCATGTCCACTGCTTTCTTCACAAATTCAAGGATTACCACTACCTAGTGGAATTTACTAAGCCTGCTTTTCCATCTTTAGGTCACTGGTGTGATACCTGAAGCTCATAGTAACAGCTAATAACTGATAACTTGGTCAATCCTAAGGAGATACACAGAGGGTAAATACTAGCTCTTCCTCTAATGTTGCCTCATTTTAAATGTACCTTGATTATAGTTAACTTGCTGTAAAAACAATCTGCATGTGATGGCTTTTAACATTCATAGTAAAATAATGTAACGCAATTCAGTAAGGCTGATAAGTCTCCCAAATTAGGCCTTGGTAATCACAATTCAGAAAAAAAAAATATGGTTTATTCATCTTTTTTCCAAAGGCTAGGAAAGCCCTCTTTTCATTGTTAATATTTTATTAGTAAACATTTTCATTTAATTAAGATCACCAAAGCTATAAATAAAAATAAATGTATCTTGATTTGCTCTATCATTTGTTTTTAAAGCTGTTCATATTGATATGATTTATTATTATAAGTGAATAAACATTTCCTAAAGGGCAGATATATTATTTCAAGCATATGTATAAATAAGTGATTTTTTTCAAATCTGATCTCATTTTTAGTTTAAAAATTTAAATTTATTTTTCTTTATTCAGGCATAATTAATAAATATACTACTTGCAAACTATTTAAAATGTACAATGCAAGAATGATTTGATATAGGTATACACTGTGCAAGAATTCCCTCATTGAGTTAGTGAAAACATCCATTCATACATATAGTGTGTATATGAGAAAATTTAAGTTCTACTTTTTTAGAAAATTTCAATTATACAAAACAGTGTTATCAGTATAGTTACAATATTGTACATTAGATCCTTACTCTTTATTCATCTTATAAATGGAAGTTTGTACCTTTCTACCAGCCTCTCCCTATTTCCCCCAGCCTCCACACTGTTTGCTCTGTCAGTTTTTTTTTTTAATTCCATATATAATTGATATTATGTCCTATTTGTCTTTCTCTACCTGGCTTATTTCACTTAGCACAATACCTCCAATGTCATCTACATAATCTCAAGTGACAGGATTTTCTTCTTAGAGCTGAATAACATTCCATTATATACTATATGTACACTACAGATAGAGAAAATATGATATAGATATCCCCATTCCCAGGTGGCCCTAGAGGTAAAGAACCCACTTGCCAGAAACATTTATTCGATCCCTGGAGAAGGAAATGGCAATCCACTCCAGTATTCCTATTCTTGCCTGGAGAATCCCATGGACAGAGAAGCCTCATGGACTACAGTCCATGGAGTTGCAAAGAGTCATACACGACTGAAGTGACTTAGCACAGAATATATTTTCATGTATTTAGGAGGCACACTCAGATCATTTCCATGCTTTGGTTCTTATGAAGAATGCTGCCAGGAACATAGTAGTACAGATATCTATTAGAAATAATTATTTCATTTCCTTTGGGTATATATTAAGAGGCAGGATTGCTGAATCATAGAGTGGACTTTTTTTTGATTCTTTGAGGAACCTCCAAACTGTCTGTGATAGTTGGCTATACCAGTTTTCATTCCCACCAACAGTCTACAAAAGTTATTTTTCATACCCTCACCACCAGTATTTATTTCTCTTTTTAATACATTCTAATATGTGTGAGAAAATATCTCATTATGTTTTGATTTACAATTCCCTAGTGATTAGTAATGGAGAAGGCAATGGTAACCCACTCCAGTACTCTGCCTGGAAAATCCCATGGATGGAGGAGCCTGGTAGGCTGCAGTCCATGGGGTCGCTAAGAGTGGGACACAACTGAGCGACTTCCCTTTCACTTTTCACTTTCATGCATTGGAGAAGGAAATGGCAACCCACTCCAGTATTCTTGCCTGGAGAGTCCCAGTGATGGGGGAGCCTGGTGGGCTGCTGTCTATGGGGTCGCACAGAGTCGGACACGACTGAAGTGACTTAGCAGCAGTGATTAGTAATAATGTTGAGCACTTTTTCATGTACCTGTTGGCCATTTCTATGTATTCTTTGAAAATCACCTATTTATTTTATCTCTTTATTTTCATCAGTATTTCTTCTCCAGTTGAGTGTATTATGAGTTCTTTAATATATTTTGGCTATCAATAACTTATCAGATATATGTTTGCAAATATTTGCCCCACCATACAAGTTGCCTTTTCGTTTTGTTGATGGCTAACTTAACTGTACAGAAACTTTTTAGTTTGATATAATCCCAATTATTTAATTTTAATTTTGTTACCTTTATTTGTGGTGTTGAAAAAGCAACTATCATGATATGTGACCAATGTCACAGTACTTACTGCCTGTTTTGGTTTTTTTTTCCTGTGAGTTTTATATTACTTTCAAGGCCTTAATCCATTTTCAGTTAATTATGACACATGGTATAATAGCGGTCCACGTTCATCCTTTTACATGTGGCTGTCCAATTTTCCTAATACATTTATTGAAGAGACTGTCCTTTCCTAATTGCATATTCTTGGCTCCTTTGTCATAAGTTAATTGACCATTTCTGTATGGATATTGACAAGCTGTCGATGTGAATAGAGATGGAAGTAAAATCCAGTGCCGTAAAGAACAATATTGCATAGGAACCTGGGATATTCGGTCCATGAATCAAGGTAAATTGGAAGAGGGCAAACAGGATGTGGCAAGAGTGAACACTGATATTTTAGGAATCTGAACTAAAATGAACTGGAATGGGCAAATTTAACTCAGATTATGATTGTATTTACTACTGTGGGCAAGAATCTCTTAGAAGAAATGGAGTAGCCATCATAGTCAACAGAAGTCCAAAATGCAGTACTTGGGTGCAATCTTGAAAATGACAGAAAGAGCTCTTTTACTTTCCACGGCAAACCATTCAAAATCACAGTAATCCAATTCTATGCCCCAACCAGTAATGCCAAAGAAGCTTAAGTTGAATGATTCTGTGAAGACCTACAATACCTTCTAGAACTAACATCAAAAAAGATGTCTTTTTCATTATTGGGGAATGGAATGCAAAAGTAGGAAGTTAAGAGATATGGAGTAACAGGCAAGTTTGGCCTTGGAGTACAAAGTGAAGCAGAGCAAAGTATAACAGAGTTTTACCAAGAGAATGCACTGGTCATAGCAAACACCCTCTTCCAACAACACATGAGAAGACTCTATACATGGACATCACCAGATGGTCAATACCAAAATCAGATTGATTATATTATTTGCAGCTATATACAGTCAGCAAAAACTAGACTGGAAGATGACAGTGGCTCAGATCATGAGCTCCTTATTGCCAAATTCAGACATAAATTGAAGAAACTAGGGAAAACCCTAGACCATTTAGGTATGATGCAAATCAAATCCCTTACGATTATACAGTGGAAGTGACAAACAGATTCCAAGGATTAGAAAAGACAGAGGTGCCTGTCTAATCTAGATATGTCTAGATAGACAGGCCTGTCTATCTACCTGATAGAAAGAGTACCGAAGAACAATGGACAGAGGTTTGTGACATTGTACAGGGGGCAAGGATCAAGACCATCCCAAGAAAAAGAAATGCAAAATGTCAAAATGGTTGAGGAGGCCTTACAAATAGCTATATAAGAGTAGTGAAAGGCAAAGGAAAAAAGGAAAGATATACCCATTTGAACTGAGAGTTCTAAAGAATAGCAAGGGTGGAAAAGAAATCCTTCCTCAGTGATCAATGCAAAAAAATAGATGAAAACAATAGAATGGGAAAGACTAGAGTTCTCTTCAAGAAAATTAGAGATACCAATGGAATATTTCATGCAAAGATGGGTTCAATAAAGGAAAGAAATGGTATGGACCTAACAGAAGCAGAAGATATAAGGAAGAGGTGGCAAGAATACACAGAAGAACTATACAAAAAAGATCCTCACGACCATGATGGTGTGATCATTTACCAGACATCCTGGAATGTGAAGTCAAGTGGGCCTTAGGAAACATCACTATGAACAAAGCTAATGGAGATGATGGAATTCCAGTTGAGCTATTTCAGACTCTAAAAGGTGATGCTATGAAAGTGCTGCACTCAATACACCAGCAAATTTGGAAAACTCAGCAGTGGCCACAGGACTGGAAAAGGTCAGTTTTCATTCCAATCCCTAAGAAAGGCAATGCCAAAGAATGCGCAAACTCTGCACAGTTGTACTCAACTCACACTCTAGCAAATAGTAAACAAACCGTGAACTTCCAAATGTTCAAGCTGGATTTGGAAAAGGCAGAGGAACCAGAGATCAAACTACCAACTTCCATTGCATCATTGGAAAAGCAAGAGAGTTTCAGAAAAAAATCTACTTCTGCTTTATTGACTATGCCAAAGCCTTTGACTGTTGGGATAAAAAAAAAATTGGAAATTTTTCAAGAGGTGGGAATACCAGACCTCCTTACCTGTCTTCTGAGAAACCTGTATGCAGGTCAAGAAGCAACAGACTAGTTCCAATTCGGGAAAGGAGTATGTCAAGACTGTATATTGTCACACCCTGCTTATTTAACTTATATGAGAGTACATCATGAAAAATGCTGGGTCTATGAAGCCCAAGCTGGTATCAAGATTACCAGGAGAAATATCAACAACCTCAGATATGCACATGACACCACCCTTATGGCAGAAAGTGAAGAGGAAATAAAAAGCCTCTTGATAAGAGTGAAAGAGGAGAGTGAAAAAGTTGACTTAAAGCTCAACATTCAGAAAACTAAGATCATGACATCTGGTACCATCACTTTATGGCAAGAAGATGGGGAAACAATGGAAATAGTGACAGACTTTAGTTTCCTGGGTTCCAACATCACTGCAGATTGTGATTGCAGCCATGAAATTAAAAGACACTTGCTCTTTAGAAGAAAAACTATCACCAACCTCGATAGCATATTAAAAAGCAGATACCTTACTTTGCAAACATAGGTCCATCTAGTTAGAGCTATGGTTTTTCCAGTAGTCATGTATGCATGTGAGAGTTGGACTATATAGAAAGCTGAGCGCTGAAGAATTGATGCTTTTGAACTGTGGTGATGGAGAAGACCCTTGAGAGTCTCTTGGACTGCAAAGAGATCCAACCAGTCCATTCTAAAGGAGATCAGTCCTGAACATTCACTGGAAGCACTGATGCTGAAGCTAAAACTCCAATACTTTGGTCACCTAATGTGAAGAACTGACTTATTGGAAAAGACCCTGATGCTGGGAAAGATTGAAGACTGGAGGAGAGGGGGATGAGACAGTTGGATAGCATCACTGAAGGATGAGACAGTTGGATGGCATCCCTGAATGGATGGGCAGGACTCTGAGCAAGCTCCAGGAGTTGGTGATGGACAGGAAAGCCACCCCTGCTGCAGTATATTGGGTTGCAAAGAGTCAGACACAACTGAGTGACTGAACTGACCTGAACCGATATGTGCGGATTTATCTCAGAGTGTCAGTTCTCTTCCATTGCTCTGGTTGTCTGTTTCTATACCTGTATCACAGTGTTTGGATGACTGTAGCTTTAACAGTTTGAAATCGGAAACTGAAATGCCTCCAGCTTTGTCCTTCTCACTCAGGATTTACTGGCTATTCAGAGTCCGTCGTGGTTTCATAAAAATTTTAGGATTGTTTTTTCTATTGCTCTGAAAAATGCCATTGGGATTGTGAGAGGGATTGCATTGATCTGTATATTGCTTTGAATAGTATGGTCACGGTAACAATATTAATCCTTCTATGCCATTAGCATAGAATATTTTTTTCATGGATATATGTGTTTTTGTTGTTTCTCATCAGTATCTTATAGATTAGTGTGTATATGTCTTTCACTTCTTGGTTAAATTTACTCCCAGATTTTTTTTTTTAATGTAATGGTAAATATATTTTTGTATATTATAAATATATTTTTAAAATTTATATTTCTGATAATTCATTATTAGTATAGAGAAATGCAATAGTTTTTGTATATTGACTTTTTATCTTGCATGTCTACTGAACTTATTTATTTTAATTAATACTATATTCAGTTTTTTGATGGACTCTTTAGGCTTTTGTATATATAATAACATAAAAAATAAAGAAGGGCTTCCTTTGTGGCTCAGCTGGTATAGAAACCGCCCTCAATGTAGGAGATTCGGGTTTGATTCCTGGATTGGGAAGATCCCCTGGAGAAAGCAAAGGCTACCCAGTCCAATATTCTGGCCTGGAGAATTTCATGGACTGCATAGTTTGTGGGGTTGCAAAGAGTTGGTCAAAACTGAGCAATTTTCACTACAAATATAGAGATAGTCTTTTTTTTTTTTTTCTATTTGTATGCTTTTTCTTTTTGTTGCCTAGTTGCTTTAGCTAGGACTTTTAAACTATGCTGAATAAATGTGGTGAGAGTGGACATCCTTGTCTTTTTCTTGATCTTAGAGAAAAATAATCTAGCATTTTAAAGTTGATTATGATGTTAGCTGTGCATTTTTCATAATGACCTTTATTATGCTGAGGTATATTCCCTTTCTAACCAGAGATTTTACCATAAAAGGATATTAAATTTTGTCAAATTCTTTTTCTGAATTTATTGCAATTATATTATTTTTATCCTTCATTTTGTTAATGAGGTGTATCACACTGATTGATTTGAAGATACTCACCACCCTTGATTTCCTGGTATAAATCTAACTTGATAATGGTACACTTATAATGGTACATGATGTTTTTAATGTATTGTTGCACTCAGTTTTCTAATATTTTATTAAGGAATTTGGTACCTGTGTTTACCAGGAATTTTATATACCTTAAAGTCAGTGGGCTTTACTGTACATGTTGAAAGAAATAGGTAAAAGTATTATGTATTAATTTATCTATAAATTTCACATGTAAATAAATTTTAAATGGAAGCCATTATCTTAAGTTATTTGTGGCCTGAATTTCTTATCTTGTACTTATCATTGGATGTAAATAAAATACATGCTTGGATGCAAATCTTATAAATGTAGTGTAAGTGTTACCATTAATGAAAACAATCTCAGTCTTTAACTAAGGTAAATTCCTTTTTTTGTGTGTGTAGTGACTGGCAATGTTTTCAGGATTGTGGTGGTGGTTTACTGGCTCAGTTGTGTCCGAATCTTTGCAACACCATAGACTGTAGCCCACCAGTCTCCTCTGTCCATGAGATTTCCCAGGCAAAAATGCTGAAGTGGGTTACCATTTCCTTCTCCAGGGGATCTTCCTGACCCAGGGACAGCACCCTGGTCTCCTGCCTTATAGGCAGTTTCTTTATCAACTGACCCACCAGGGCAGCCCCAGTAATGTCTTGTGATATAAGTTTGGAAGTTTTCCTTCCTCTTCAGTTTTTGAGAAGTATTTGAGAGACTGATATTTGTTGTCCTTTAAATGTTAGAATTCACTTATAAAATCATGATTCTAAACTTTTAGTTTTGTGAGGTTTTTGATTATTTAGTCTCCTAAAATAATTAATTTGATTAGATTTCTATTTCTTCATAGTAATTTAGCCTTTGTGAGTTGAATGTTTCTAGGGTTTTATCTGCTTTTTCTAGGTTGTCTAATTTGTTGGCATATAATTGGTTATAGTAGGATCTTATGATTATTTCTATGGTATCAGTTATGTCTCCTTTTTTCTTATAAGTTTGGATAACAATTTTTCTATTTTGTTCATATTTTTTTTTAAAAACCACTTATTTTCATTTATTTTAAAAGACAATAGTCATATAATCTCTATTTCATTTATTTCTGTTCTGATCTTTGCTATTTCCTTTATTCTTCTAATTCGGGCTCAGTTTGAAGGTAGAACTGGCTTCCCTGGTGGCTCAGATGGTAAAGAATCTGCCTGCACTGCAGGCCTGTGTTCAATCCCTAGGTTGGGAAGATCCCCTGGCATACGGAATGGCAAACCACTCCAGTAACCTTGCCTGGAAAATTCCATGGGCAGAGGGGCCTGGTGGACTACAATCTATGGTATCACAAAGTGACTTTTACTCACTCATTAGAAGGTATAGAGGCCAAGAGGCAGTAATCACATGTCAAGATAACCTTAGAGGGAGGACAAGACAATAGGAGGCTGGGAGCTTGCGAGGAAGTGATGGCTGACCAACTGGAGACACAGACACCAAGCTCCATCTAGCAGAGTAGTCAGATCTAAGGGAATTCAGGGCATGCTCACGAAAGATCCAGAACCAGTACTTCAGGCTGACTGCCCCAGCTGGCCTCTCCATGGGATCTTGTCCTCTCCTGAGGCAAATCTTTTAATGAGCAAGTCTTTAAAGTTATGGTAGAACATGTTTAAAGCTATAAACATAATCAAACCAAAATCAACATCTGTTTTAGGTTTACAAATGAAGCAAAAGATCCCCTTTTTAAAGACTTGCCCTGAATTCCCTTAGAGCTGACTACTCTGCTAGAGTGTAGCTGGTAGAGATAATCATAGTTTAACTGTATGTATTTCTTAATTCTGAAAATTGTTATATCTAATCTGATTTTTTCCCCCAAAATCACCACCCACATGGCTCGCCCAGTGAAAAACCAGCCTTATAACAGGGAGAGGGATATAGCTCTCTACTTGAAATTAAGCACCTCCATTTTTGGAGAAGGAAATGACAACCCACTCCAGTATTCTTGCCCGGAAAATCCCATGGAAAGAGGAGCCTGGTGGGCTACAGTTCATTGGGTCACAAAGAGTCAGACACAACTGAAGTCACAGCACACCTATAGGATTTTAAAGTTTCATTGTAACTCTCTTTGAGGCGGCAGTATCTGCTTTAATTTGAGAGTGATTAAGACATGATTTGCATGACTGTTTAGGTTTAGACTGAAGAGAGGGCAGAACTGACAAATTGGCAACACCTTCCGTAATATTTTTTTTTCTAAAAAACCTTGATACTGAAAAAAATTCATAGCGTTATGAATGAGTGTCATAATTGTACTAATTCCTGTTCATTCCATAACAAAATATACAATTTTACTGAGTATTTTATTATTGTGTTCTTAAATTTCTTAAAATTAGATAGCTCAGTATAACATCAAAACTGCAAAAGCATTTACCATTTGGACTTTATAACTGTCACTGTTATTTTGCATTTAATAAATGTATCAACCAAATATCTTTATGTTGGTGAACAAATTGGGCTTTAGAATAGTGATTAATACATTTTTTCAATAGATGACATACATTTTTAATTTTAAAAGTTACAAGACTTTCTATCAATGCAATTATATCAATTTATACCCCCCACCATATACATAATGTTTTTTTCTGCTGACATTTAATATGAGCAAAATATGTTTTTGTATGTTTCTTGCATAAAAATTTACTTGTTTAACAAATGTTTGTGGCTGCTTTCATAGGCCAGGTCTTAGTTTAGGTTTGGAGGATTTGATAATGAACAAAACAGCTAAATTCCTGCCCTTGTAAAATTTTGGTACCTGGTACCAAATAAAAATTTGTCTTTTTATTTTCATTTACACGAAGTGTGTAGGAAGTTGGGCACATTTTCATGTGCTTATCTGACAATTCTTATGATCTGCATTTTACTTTTAATTACTGATGAGTTTTTAAGTTAGTTAGCCATATACCTTATTATATTGAACACTATCCATATTTTTCTTTTCAACTTTTTTTTTTTTTGGTAAGGAGTAAGTTTTTTCATATCTGAAATAAGAAGAGCTTTATTCGTTGGTAACTTTCCTTTGCTAAATGTATACCAAAAGTGAGTAAATATCTATATATTAAATCAATTTGTTGAGAGAAATAAAAATCAAGCTGAAAAGAATTTCATGATCTTTAAAGACAATAATTAGGGTTTTTAGAAATGTCACTTCACACATTCTTTCACATTTAAAATAATTTTGTATAAATAATTGGAAATTCATGAAGAGATATAAAAAAGGCAAAATCTTTTTTGTACCTCTTTTATTGAATACCAGAAGAGAGATAATTATCTAGGTGTTTTTCTAAATATACGTGTAATATAAAAATATGATTAATTGCTGCTTTTCATCTTTTATGAAACTTTTACTGTCTTTCTTCATCCCTTTTTTTCTTCTTGACACCAAACTATGAAAGGCCAGTGTGCCAATGTATCAATACTAAAAATATTGTAAACAATTTTCAACTAATAATAATGATGATGATGAGTTAATAAGCTTTCCTGATAGTTCGGTTGGTAAAGAATCCACCTGCAATGTAGGAGACCCCTGTTCGATTCCTTGGTTGGAAAGATCCATTGGAGAAGGGATAGGCTACCCACTCCAGTATTTTTGGGCTTCCCTTCTGATTCAGCTAGTAAAGAATCTGCCTGCAGTGTGGGAAACCTGGGTTCTATCCCTAGGTTGGGAAGATCTCCCCGGAGAAGGGAATGGCTACCCACTCCAGTATTCTGGCCTGGAGAATTCCATGGACTGTATAATCCATGGGGTTGCAAAGAGTCAGACATGACTGAGCAACTTTCACTTTCAATGTTAAATGTTGATAATATATGTTCTAAATGTGTGTACACTGATTTAATCCTCACAGTAGTGCTCTTAGGTAAATCATATCATTCGATTCCAATTTTACTGAGGAGGAAACTGAGGCAGCATTGTTATCTAAGTTTATACAGCTAGTTTTTACCATAGTATGTAGTAAAATGTAGGCCTCAGTCTTCAAAGTCTACTCTGTTAAAGCTGGAATAAAGTTCTGTACACATTGAGGCTTTCACTATTGACTAAGTCTTAGGACTTGCACTTTGTGAAAGTTAACATATTTAGCCTGCACAAACAACACCTTGAGATTAATTACTATCATGGTATGCATTAAGAATCAAATGAAGAAAGACAGCAATTTTTCAAAGTTTACAGGGAGTTATATTAGAACTGAAATTCATACTCATTGTTCTATGACTTCAAAGATTTGAGGAGATGGTATGCCCTGGTTTGTCCCTATGAGTATCAGCTTATTCAGTCTAATTATTCAGAGTATATAGTGTTAGTCGCTCAGTGGTGTCTGACTCTTTGCGACCCCATGGACTGTAGCCTGCCAGCATTCTCTGTCCTTGGAATTCTCCAGGCAAGAATCCTGGAGTAAGTAGGTAGCCAATTCCTTTTCCAGGGATCTTTCTAACCCAGGTATCAAACCCTGGTCTCCCGCATTGCAGGCAAAGGAGAAAAGGAAAGATATAAGCATCTGAATGCAGAGTTCCAAAGAATAGCAAGAAGAGATAAGAAAGCCTTCCTCAGTGATCAATGAAAAGAAATAGAGGAAAACAACAGAATGGGAAAGACTAGAGATCTCTTCAAGAAAATTAAAGATACCAAGGGAACATTTCATGCNTGGCATCCAGTCCCATCACTTCATGGAAAATAGATGGGGAAACAGTGGAAACAGTATCAGACTTTATTTTTTAGGGCTCCAAAATCACTGCAGATGGAGACTGCAGCCATGAAATCAAAAGAGGCTTACTCCTTGGAAGAAAAGTTATAACCAACCTAGATAGTATATTCAAAAGCAGAGATATTATTTTGCCGACTAAGGTCCCTCTAGTCAAGGCTATGATTTTTCTAGTGGTCATGTATGGATGTGAGAGTTGAACTGTGAAGAAAGCTGAGTGCTGAAGAATTGATGCTTTTGAACTGTGGTGTTGCAGAAGACTCTTGAGAGTCTCTNTATTATTTTGCCGACTAAGGTCCCTCTAGTCAAGGCTATGATTTTTCTAGTAGTCATGTATGGATGCGAGAGTTGGACTGTGAAGAAGGCTGAGCGCCGAAAAATCGATGCTTTTGAACTGTGGTGTTGGAGAAGACTCTTGAGAGTCCCTTGGACTGCAAGGAGATCCAACCAGTCCATTCTGAAGGAGATCAGCCCTGGGATTTCTTTGGAAGGAATGATGCTAAAACTGAAGCTACAGTACTTTGGCCACCTCATGCAGAGAGTTGACTCATTGGAAAAGAGTCTGATACTGGGAGGGATTGGGGGCAGGAGGTGAAAGGGACTACCGAGGATGAGATGGCTAGATGGCATCACTAACTCGATGGACGTGCGTCTGAGTGAACTCCGGGAGTTGGTGATGGACAGGGAGGCCTGGCGTGCTGCGGTTCATGGGGTCGCAAAGAGTCGGACATGACTGAGCGACTGAACTGAACTGAACTGAACCACCAGGGAAGCCCATAATTGTTCATAGGGCCCCATTTCAATATGACAAGTATCTCAATTTGGGTGACCAATTACATCATTATCCTATGACTGTCTCCTAGCTTGGAGCTCTTAAACTGTCCATTTTGAGTTGCAACTGGGAACTGTTACCAGGAGATTGCATTATGAACTCTATAGCAGAAGCTGTCTTATTGATCCCATCACCCCATATCAAGCTTCCTTGATCACTGAACGGTTTATATGGTTGTCCCCTTAGGTCTCTTCTGGCCGTATCTATGTCTGGGTTTCTCCCGCAAGGAAAATGTATACCTGTCTCTGTCATCATAAATCAATCTTTTACTAATATACATTTACCATGAGAAAAAAATCATTCATCACCTGGGAATTTCTGGATTAGAAATATTGCTTCTGACCTTTCTGGAACAGGACCAGACACCTCATCTTCCCATTCTGATTATTGTGATATTTTCAATGTCAAATAGTGAGTGAATATTTAGCCATTTCTCTAAAAGAGCTTGGATTGCATACTTCATTAAAAACTATTTAGGAATCAACATGATATGGATGATACAGATCATCTGTAATAAAGATGACTTAAGCCTATAGTTCCATTGCAAAAACATTTCAAATTAACAGGACTAATAGAAAAAACCAAAGACCTAAGCTAGTATCACTGACTGGACTATCACACAAAGAAGGAGATAGAAGAAATGACAGTATTATTTCTTCAAAGTGAAGAAGTTCAATGGAAGTATTTTTCCTTGAGAAGCATGAGGCATTGTTATTATTAGGTAGAGATGGGAATTCAGTTCCAAATTCCAGTTCTGCTACTTACTAGCACTGCTGCATTATACACATCCACTCTGACTTCTTCCTTACACATGTAAGATGAATAATAATAGTGAATATCTCATATGGCCCTTCAATATAAAATTAGATAATGAATACTTGACTGCTGGCATATAGGAGCTGCCTAATACATTGTCATTTTTATTATAGTTAACAATCATCAAATTTTCAAGTGGAAAATCTTATCCAGCCTACTATGATTTTCAAGATAATTATAAGTCCATGTACAGAGAAGGCTGGTTGGGCTACAGTCCATGGGGGTCACAAAGAGTCAGGCACAACTGAGTGACTAACACTTTCAGAACATTCTCATCAGTCAAACATTTTAAAGATCATAAATTTATCAATTGTTTTGAAAAGTGTATATATTCATAGTTCAATGTTTCCTTGTTTTCATTCCATAATATGGTTTTGTATTAATAATATGATAGAATATATTCTTCTTCAAAAAGAGACATTTACACATTTTTTTTCTGGATATCAAAAAGGATCTCTGAAAGTATGGCTTTAACACTGTGACTCTTCATGCTGAAGAGCCTGCTTTGGTGGCAGAGTTTGTTCAGCCCATGAACTTTAGCTCTTATTTAAGAAAAATGAAATGGATGAAGCAGGGATACTATCATTCTCTGAAGATAATCATTAACAATTCATGGGAGAGTAACCTCATAAGGTCAGTGGTATGCTCATCTCAGATTTCTTCACATCAGTGCACAGAATTGGGAGGTAATTGACCAAGTTACCACTGTCCTTTTAGCACTGAAGATTTGTTGATTGTTAGCTGATAGGGAAAATGACATTACTGTAATATCTTTTCTCTCACATAATCACACTCTGCATGCAAAGAGGTAATTTTATTTTAGATCAGGTCTAGGACCTTGAATGAAGATGAAGAGAAGTTCTATAGATCTAGTGAAATCTTTCTGCTTTTAGAGGATGAATTATAGTTTTCACTAGAAAGGAGTATTAGGTTAATAGCTTTCAGGCAAGTAATGTATTTCAAGGGGCAAAAGAGCTGCTGAGGTCTGCTGTGCCTCTTTTTCTTACTTTCATTAAATATTTTATCACTCTATAAGACACCTTAGACCTTGTTGCTGCAGAAGAGAGTCCTAAAAATGCAAGAACACAATGTACTGCAGAGACAGTTACCACTACTATATGTCTACCTTGAAGCTCCGGACTCCACACAGTGATCCTCATAGCAGATATATGTGTTTTTCAAAGTATACTTCACATAATATACTAGAACCTGGGCAGAAGCCTTTGTATTGAAGCTATTTTATAGGTAAGCATCACATTAAAATACCTTACAGGTATTAAAGAAAAAATGGCACCTGACAAGATTAGAAAAAAGCAGTTGATTTTATCCTGATACTACTGCATAGTGGAGTGAAACAGAACTTGGCTCCACTAGAGGAACAAAGAGGCTTAGAGTAGGCTGGAACTTTAAGCACTGAGTAAACTAGTAAAAAAGTACTGGAGGACATTCAGAAAGGAGTTGGGGGGAGGTTGACCAATGGATGTGTTAAGAATTATGTGAGCTGTTTGTGAGTTTGCAAATGTTTTTCTTTGTGATTAGGCCATCTATGTTTGGTAGTTTGTGTCCACTGAAATTAGACTCATATCCTTCCTCAGAGCCTGGTGAGGTAAATAGAGGTGCTACCTCCATCTATGACTACATTTCAGGGCTAGTTCCAAGGACCTTAGCAAAATCTACAACTTTTAGTCATAATTATTGTCTGTAGAGCAACAAAGATAATAATAATCCTCACTGTGTTTGTAAGGATGAAATCAGCTAACGAACTACATTTAAAATATTTACAAGCACAGGGTATGGTTTTTTTAACTGAGAGATTTCATTAAAATTACCTAATTTCCCTCCCAGAATTTTTTCCCCTGAATCTCAGTGGGACACAATTATGCTCTTAGAATTCCAGCACAAAAACAAATACTAGAAAATATGAAATTGTAAGCAAAATTATTTGATATTATATGAATATATTTCATTGTTACCTTGATGAAAAATATCAATAACTACTACTACCCAGCTGGTAGACTTCAAATCTTTTCACATTGTCTCTTCGAAACTCAGACTATCAGTTTGAAGACAGGGGTGGTAATTATTTGGATCAAAGGAAAGAATAAATCAATTAATAAGAATATGAGATTTAATTTTACATGCTGATGTTTGCTTTAAAATCTATGGTGGGAAAAAAGTGGCAATTATAATGACTAAAAAAGTATATGAACACACATATACACTCATACCCATATATAAGAAGGATTCCCAGGTGGCTCAGTGGTAAAGAATTTGCCAACCAATGCAGTAAACGAAAGAGATGTGGGTTTGATCGTCCTGGGTCAGGAAGGTCCCCTGGAGGATAAAATGGCAACTCACTCCAGTATTATTGCTTGGGAAATCCCATGGACAGAGGAGCCTGGTGGGCTATAGTCTATGGAGTCAGAGTTATTTTAATGGCTAAACACAAACATATATACACAAACACACATATATGAATATATATAGGGTAAATATATATCATTTATGGTCTTATTATGTACACACATAGATTAGGTATTTTTAAATCCATACAATTTTTCCATGAGAATTCAGACTGCTATCTCTGGTAACAATCCAGGAAGTCAAACAATCACTTCTATAGCAATCAGTTCGACATGGTCAGGCCTTGCTGAGTATTTCTCTAGTTTTTGTCCCAGTTTCCAAATTAGAGCCAATCAGAGAAAGCCTAAATATGCCTCCCTACCAATCATGTAGCATGCCTCCTTTCCAGTGAGCCTGCTGATAGCTTCCCTGTACCAGAGGCCTCCAGTCAAGGCACAGCTGAAGCTTTCTCTCTCTCTTTTTTTTTTGCTATATATCTTTTCCACACCTCTGCCTGAGTATGAGTCTGTACCAAACACAAGCAACAGTAGGTGACTGTCTTGCTATAGCAAGCTCTGAATAAATATTCTTTTCTTGCTCTTATTTGGTTGGCCTTTGTTTATGTCCACAGATGCATTAGAAGTCCCACTAAAGCCCTCCATTGGGAACTGCCCTTCGCCACAGACAGGAGCCTTCAACCCGGCACAGTATTCACAAGGGCCCCCTTGTGCCTTGCTGCTTGGAGGTTGACTAGCCTGTGAAAATGTGGTAAGCCAGCATGGGGATCTGAACTATGTTTTTTTCATTCTCTATGTTGAGTTCCTGGGCTATTTATTATTTGATTTGGTACTTGGATTTTTATTATTGGTTCCTATTTGTTCATCATCCTTGCTGGAAACAGACCATTCTTTCTCATCGCTCTTTGCTGTCCTTGTTAGCTGTTTTGTTCAGTCTAAAAGTATTCTTGTCATAAGAAAGAATTGCAGGATAGAACACAGGTATTTGCTTAATACTCTTGTTGTTCAAACCTGCCTCATAGACCAGTGCAAGTAATTTGGTCTTTTTTTTCCTGAAATGCAAATGAACTCTATTCTGGTATAAGAAAGAAGGTATTAACACTGCTGTGCAATAAGTCAGTTTTGCATTACTGATTGCCTATAAATGTGTCCGTTGTTTGCATTCTCCTTTGAAACATTTTTAAAAATATCTTACTGATTTCCTCAATAATTAATAAGTAAAATGAAATTGCTGACATATGTTCACTTAATGTATCTGTTATTTATTTCCTCTTTAACATTATTTGAGACAGCATATACACTGCTTAAAAGTTTCACTAAACTTTGAGTCTCTTTGAGGAAATTAAGTAACAGGGTCTTCTTGATAAAAACAAAATAAAAAAAAAAGAACAAAATTGTACACCAAAAATGTTTACTTCACATTTGAAATTATTCCATTCAATGATTCAAGAATTACACATGAGAAGAATTAGGTATGTGCTTAATATGATTATTATTTAATTTGAGAGTATTTCATAAGGGCATAATGCTAATTTTCATATGGATTATCCTGCACCATTTGTTTTTATTTGGTCCACTTAAATTTCTGGTTTAATATTAAGTTGTTTTGTGGTTCATGTGTACACAGAGTAGCTGATGTTAGATTTCAATTCTCAGAGACAAAACAGCTATGACTCAGTCACTGGGTATCATATTTTTAATAAACACTAAAACATACACACACACACACACATACACACAAAACCTTAAACATAAAGAAGGAAAATATTTATTGTTGTTTTGTAATCTTTTGCAAAGCTAAGCAGGTCATTTGTGTCTCTCTTCAGAAAAGTATAGAAATCAAGGTAAGTGTGTGCTCAGTTGTGTCTGACTCTCTGCAACCCCATGGACTGCAGCCCACAAGGTTCCTATATCCATGGAATTTTCCAGGCAAAGATGCTGGAGCAGGTTATCATTTTCTACTCCAGGGTATCTTCCTGACTCAGGAATTGAACCCACATCTCTGTGTCTCCTGCATTGGCAGCCAGATTCTTCGTCACTGTGCCTCCTGGGAGGCCACAAGGTAAGTCTACACAATCTCGAAACAAAGTATTGAAAGTATAAAACTGGGAAGGTACAGAGTGTTTTCTCAACCAGATATTAAAAATATATTTTTAATTGAATGTCCTTTTATTATTATAGGGACAAAGCCTAAATTCCCAAAAGAAAATTATCTATTTTCCAGTTAAAAAAAATAGAATAACTAGAGAACGGTCGTGCTTTGTCCTTCCTAAATGGAAACATGACTATAGAATAAAAAGATAAATGAAGAAGAATATTTTATTGGAAATTATTATAGAAAAATTGTATGATGAGGTTGTTAATAGATTAAGCCAGAATAAAGGATAAAAATTGTGCTTATCCAGAACTTGATGTTTTAAGTCCTGGTGCTAATCTGTAGCTATTCGAGAACATAGGAAAGAGAGAGCTAAAAACCACAATGAAAGGTTATCTGTGGCCCCTAAGTATCCTTTAACAAATTATAATTTGTAGTTGCTCACTGAGCTGTTTCATTCTTTAAATAGCCCACACATTCTATTTACTCTAAAACCAAAATGACAACCAAGGCCTTTTGTGCAGGTGCACATTTGGATAATAGAGTACATTTCCCAGAGTGTTTGGCTAGTATTTCTTCGCAAAAAATCAGTAAAATATATAGGCAAAATAGCTTAAGCTTGTTATGTTATCCCTGCTGTATTTTTGTACCATCCAAGTTTGATTTTCAATTCCATAATCCGCTGGCTTAATTTAACTTGGCTACTGCTGTTGAGGTAGGAACTATCATTTATATTTTTCCTTGGTTTTCATCCCTTTGATAGAATGATTTCAATTCCCTAGTAGTAACACATATGTTCTCAGACATGATTCAAGGAATTATTAAAAACAATTTAAAGAAAATTGAATAAAATAATAGCAAAATATACTTCTAGGATGCTTCCAAAAATATTATTACTGTAAAATGATGTGATTTCTTTCACTTAGATTTATATACATGATTTTTAAAAATTTCTGTAATCATTATTTATTTGTAATATTGCATCATGTTTCTTGGCCTAATATTATAAGGTGAATGGTTAACCATGTTCCTGAATAGTTTTCACTGAACCTAATTTTACCATCTGTATATATACCTTTAATAGATGCTCTGAAATATGAAAATTGTCCCACAGAAGTTGTTTTGACTCTCACTGATAATTTTAATTCAACTGAAATTATCAAACACTTATTATATTTCTGAGTTAGCCATTGGAAATAGATGATTAATAATTTGTCCTGTTCCCAATAAACTCGTTTTAGAAGGAAGACCATTAACACATACATATACAAATACAATTCCTTCTCTTGGACTCACATATACAAAAATACCATCATTAAGATCTTAAAAACCTAATGAGAAAAAAGATTAAAATAAACTTATGAAAATATTTGGTATAGTATTATATATTATAAAATACCAAATAAATTTGTGACTTACAAGTCGCATTAATTAGTATGAATCAACTAATTTCTCTTCAAAATTTGTTACTGTTTTAAAATGTTCATTTCAAAGGATGCTTGTAACATTTTATTCTTTTCCACTGAAGCTTCTTTCTTAGATTACCATATCATGCAAATCTATATTGAAACAAATATTTACCTACCAGAGTAGTTCTTAGTCTACATTTCCCATTCAATTTTACAAATATATGATTTAGTCTTATTCCTCCCCTGACAATGTTACACATAAACTTATCTATTAGAATAGGGTAAATCATCTTAACTTTAGTCCTTCAGTGTCTCAGAGTTTTAGTTCAGTTCCTTTTTGAGAAGGCTGCAAATAGTTCTGAAGGGGTTGGCTTTGTCTCATCTGCCTTTTATCTCTGCCTCCGCTCCTGATCTGTCACTTCAGCTTTGTGTCCTTTGATGTTCCAAAGTTCTGGTTCTCTTTTTCTAATTATTTCTGACTTGAATTACTGGGGATAAAGCTGTATGTAATCTCAAAGTCCTTTGACAGTGAAATTTTAAAAGCAAGTTAAAGACAATCAGTTGAGGAATTGAAAGCCTTTCAGACTGAGAAATTGGCTTGGAGCTATGCAGAAAAGCAGAGAGAACTTGATATAGTTGGAGGTCTGAGGAAGAGAAGCCTTTCTTTCCTTCATGGATTTCACATTAGTGTGATTATTCGAACAGCAGAAAAATCTAAACATTTTAGAATATTTTCAATTATTAATTTTTTATGTTTATGGAATGAATCTTTTCAACCTATTCAGTAGGCGAATGAGTGAATCTAATCAATGAGCTTCCAGCTTAATTCAGTATTATTGCTCTCAGTTGACACCTGTCTTCTCTTAATAACTGAAACTAATTTGTGTGACATAGTTCTGCTTCCAGCCAAGATTTAGTACTTCAGGCAATGAATGACAGGGACACTTGAGAGATGAGAAACAAGTGATATGAGCCTTATGACTGCCTCACTTATTTCTGTCAAAGCAAAAATTGTACCATACAA
The DNA here is from genome assembly GCA_006410615.1 of Neotragus moschatus. Lineage (NCBI taxonomy): Eukaryota > Metazoa > Chordata > Mammalia > Artiodactyla > Bovidae > Neotragus > Neotragus moschatus. The sequence goes on from SJYA01002698.1 coordinate 735,879, forward strand.
AGTTAAACAGGCAGAGTCTATTCAAAGTTATTTCAATAGAGAAGATAGACTTGAACTCAATTCTGCTACAGGGGCAGGGGTAGGGGGTAAGGTGGAGGGTGTTTAATTGCTGGATTGGGCTATGGGAAAATTATTGGAGGGGGCCATTAGGGAGAGGTAAAATTAAAACATGCTTACTCCTTGGAAGGAAAGTTATGACCAACCTAGACAACATATTTAAAANTTAACTTTAGTCCTTCAGTGTCTCAGAGTTTTAGTTCAGTTCCTTTTTGAGAAGGCTGCAAATAGTTCTGAAGGGGTTGGCTTTGTCTCATCTGCCTTTTATCTCTGCCTCCGCTCCTGATCTGTCACTTCAGCTTTGTGTCCTTTGATGTTCCAAAGTTCTGGTTCTCTTTTTCTAATTATTTCTGACTTGAATTACTGGGGATAAAGCTGTATGTAATCTCAAAGTCCTTTGACAGTGAAATTTTAAAAGCAAGTTAAAGACAATCAGTTGAGGAATTGAAAGCCTTTCAGACTGAGAAATTGGCTTGGAGCTATGCAGAAAAGCAGAGAGAACTTGATATAGTTGGAGGTCTGAGGAAGAGAAGCCTTTCTTTCCTTCATGGATTTCACATTAGTGTGATTATTCGAACAGCAGAAAAATCTAAACATTTTAGAATATTTTCAATTATTAATTTTTTATGTTTATGGAATGAATCTTTTCAACCTATTCAGTAGGCGAATGAGTGAATCTAATCAATGAGCTTCCAGCTTAATTCAGTATTATTGCTCTCAGTTGACACCTGTCTTCTCTTAATAACTGAAACTAATTTGTGTGACATAGTTCTGCTTCCAGCCAAGATTTAGTACTTCAGGCAATGAATGACAGGGACACTTGAGAGATGAGAAACAAGTGATATGAGCCTTATGACTGCCTCACTTATTTCTGTCAAAGCAAAAATTGTACCATACAAAGTTAAACAGGCAGAGTCTATTCAAAGTTATTTCAATAGAGAAGATAGACTTGAACTCAATTCTGCTACAGGGGCAGGGGTAGGGGGTAAGGTGGAGGGTGTTTAATTGCTGGATTGGGCTATGGGAAAATTATTGGAGGGGGCCATTAGGGAGAGGTAAAATTAAAACATGCTTACTCCTTGGAAGGAAAGTTATGACCAACCTAGACAACATATTTAAAAGCAGAGCTATTGCTTTGTCAAAGGTCCATCTAGTCAAGGCTATGGTTTTTCCAGTAGTCATGTATGGATGTGAGAGTTGAACTCTAAAGAAAGCTGAGCACCAAAGAATTGATGCTTTTGAACTGTGGTGTTAGAGAAGACTCTTCAGAGTCCCTCAGACTGCAAGGAGATTGCAACCAGTCCATCCTAAAGGAGATCAGTCCTGGGTGTTCATTGGAAGGACTGATGTTGAAGCTAAAACTCCAATTCTTTGGCCACCTGAGGCAAAGAGCTGACTCATTTGAAAAGACCCTGATGCTGGGAAAGGTAGAGGGCAGGAGGAGAAAGAGACAACAGAGGATAAGATGGTTGGATGGCATCACCAACTCAATGGACATGAGTTTGAGTGAACTCTGGGTGTTGGTGATGGACAGGGAGGCCTGGCGTGCTTCAATTCATGGGGTTGCGAAGAGTCGGACATGATTGAGTCACTGAACTGAACTGAAATTAATGGATATTATTTGAGAGTAAATGGGAATTAATAGGAGCTACTCATGAGTTTGTAAATGTTTCTCTCTGTGATTAGGTCATTTGTTTGCTAATGGGTGCCCATTGGCTCCTCTATTCCCTCAGGGACTGGGGGGGGAGAATGAGGCACAATCTGTTTTGATGTTCACATTTCAAAGAGATGATTCTCAGGTTTTTGAGAAAGACATTCCCTAGGTCCTAAAATGGTCAAGAGGCTTCTAAGGAGATTTACATGCATTGCAGCGAGGCAGAAGAAGACTGCGCAGTTATAAATTTTCAAAGTAAATGCTCTAGGAAAAGGCAGATGAGGGCCAAGACTGGAAATAAACCTGTCTGAAGTTTAGTTCAGCTGAAAGGAACTTTAAGATCACCTTGATCACTGCCCTGAGATTTTCTTGGCAAGGAGTAAGGATGGAGAAAAATGCATACTCTGAACAATGTTAACTTTGTCTTATCCCTGTATATCTGGAAAACAGATGGCTGCCAAATTCCTCATCACTTCATCGCTGGAAACAGTAAAGCACAGGGACCCCCTTTCCTCTTGGCTAAGATAATCATTGTCCACCATTCCTAATGAGTCCCTTGTTTAACTGCCTCTATAAAACCTAAGACTTACTTGCTTTGCTTTAAGACATTTGTCTGCAGAAATGAACTTTCTCCCTATTAAAATAGCCTGAATAAAATGATTTTCTTAATTGTCCAATGCGTTATTGTCTTTCACAGTTTTCATCCCATGTCTCACTTTTAAAGCCCCTCCCACTCCATCTAGGTAACTGCCTGTTTTTTTGTTTGTTTGTTTGTTTGTTTGTTTTCTTCTTTCTGATTGGTAACCTGGGCCCAGAGGGGAAGTTCAACCCCTGATCTTGCGCTTCTTAGTCTTATTTGTATGCAGCAGAGCAAGAATATGATTTTGATAATTTTTGAGTACTGGTTTGATTTTAGTACTGGTTTCTGCTGCTTTGAGTTTAATTTTTGATTTGTTAATAGCCAATATAAATTATCCCCCATTGGAAATTTGGTTTTATGTTCTAACAATTTGGTGATTTCTATAAACAGATTAATGGCTTATAGAACTCTATGCTTTATTGGGTAAGGGACCACAGGTAAATTGGCTTCTTCTTCTCTCTCTCTCTTTCTTTCTGTTTTGAGCTAAAATCAATTAATAATGTGTCCCCACTGAGAAGATAACAGATCTTTGATACAGACCTGTGAGTTTTATATATCTGTGTTTACTTCTGACCCAGGGACTAGATTTTAGAACTGAATTTATAAGCTTTGATATATGTGTGTGTACCTTTATGTGTCTATAATTCAGAGAAGTCTTTACCACTCATTAAGTGTGTAGTATTTCCTCCTGCCAGATAGTAATACAAATTGGATTATAGAATCTCATATTAAAAAAAAAGAAAACCTACATCCTGATTAGAGATAGATAAGTAGACCTTCAATAAATGCAATATTCTCAATTTCTTTAGTAGTGTTAGGTGGTTAGAATAGGAAAAAGGAGTCCAGAATGGCAGTGGCTAAAAGACAAGGAAGGGAAAAGACTGCAAAAATAGAACAAAGGGAGGTCCAAGGACCAGAGTGAGGACCTCAGGTAAAACAAACAACACTTCTGCCTAGCCCAATTTACATAGGGCAGGCCCAGGGGGAGGAGAAAAAGCATATAAAAAGAGCCAAAATTGGGCTGGGGGCCTCTCTTCTCTTCACATCTTTTGGGTCAGCATGCCATCATGCCTTGAGGATGTATTTCCTTTTACTTTCTAAATAAAACACTGGTCCATCTGAAAGCTGTAATACTACTGGTCCATCCAAGGGCTGTAACACTGGTCTGTCCATCACTTCAAATTTTTGTTGTGATGTGATAGGACCGAGGAAATGACAGACTCCCTGACAGTAGAAAATAAAACTGAGCTTCTGAGACTCAATTCTGAAGTTTTAAAAATATTCTTTAAGAAACCAATTTGGAAAATTTTAAGAATTCAAGTTCACATAATTAAGGTACATCTTCGATAGATAAGATTGCTACCTAATCAAGTTTAGCTGCTCACTGATCAAAAAATCAATAATCAAATGAGAGAGACAAAGAAAGTTGCTGTTAACCAGAATACCAGCAATCTGAGATGTTAGAATTAGTGTCCCACCAAAACCATCTCTGAATATTCTGATTGGCCATGAAAGTTTTTTAAAGAGGGAAAGGAAAGTAATTTCAGTTAATCTTTGAGATAGGTGTCAGAGTTATCACAATCCCCCACCTGCCTGCAGGCTTGTTGACCTCTTGTGATTTTTCTTTAGATATTATCTTGTTTATACAGTTTGTTTGGAAAGAGATCTGGCAGGCTGTTAATTGCTTATTCTTCATTTCTACTGCTTGGATATATGGAATGAATGAACAAATTAGGCAAGGTATCATGTGACCGAAAGGTTTGAAAGATGTACTAGGGCCAGAGATGGGTAGAACATGGGGGTATCTGATTTTAAAGTTTGTAATAAGGCAAAGGGGACTCCTGCTGAGAGTTATTTCCTGCACAGAGCTCTTGCCTGTCAAAAACTGTTTACAAATCTCCACTTGTCAGAACATAATTCCATTTCTAAGGAATCATGGGTAAATGTCCATTTTCTGTAACTTCATGCTAACTTGCAGGGCACCATATTCTTCGAGTGGAAGTATTGACATGGATCTGTAGCATCTCTTTGCTGACAGTTGTAGTTGCTTATTTACATATACAGGCAGGACAAGCTATACATATTTTGATGCCCACAAAGACACAGATTATTGTAAGCAATAGTGTTAATCCCATTCTCTTGGGGCCAGTTCTTGGAACTGTGCTTGCCATAGACTCAGGATTGCTCAAAAGTGAGCAGTTAATGTCATGGCTGCATCACACAGTCAGCTTTTCCCCTCTGGCAGCAATTATAGTGTATGCAAAACAACTCAGGAATGTGCATCAGACACTGTGTGTGACTCTACTGTCCTAATCATTAGCGGCTTGAGCCTGCTCCTTTGTGACTCAGGGGGAGGTACGGAGACTTCAGCCTCTCTACAAACGAGGGGGAAGATGTAGAGGGGCCTTTGTACTTGAGGGGTGGTGAGGGAGCTGGGATATATTTGGTTTCAAGATTAGTTTAATATTTTTGGCTTAATGAAAACCACTATGCCTTTTTCTGATTTATCAGTACTAAGTATAACATACACATACATTTTCCTTCTACTTGGGTATTTATCCCTAAACTTACACAGACTTACTGATTGAATAGCCTAGAATTACCTCTACTTATGATTATGAAAATATATATTTTTAATCCAAATCGAATCATTATTCTGACAAACTATTAAAATAATAATCGTATTTTATAATATATAAGAAGATAAGAAAAAAGGAAAACTTTAGGTAACTTGCAAGTTTGGCCTGATAGTAGGTTGAATTAATGGATACTCATTATATAACAAGAGCATTTCTACATAGGAGAATATTTCAACATTGATTACTAAGCCTAATTTAATTGTTTATACTTTTACCTTTTATTTTTATATGCTTCAGAAAGACTAGGTCTGTCCTTAACATTCATTTGTGCCCCTTTGAGAACTGCATAAATGATGTGTATGGCTGTAGACAGCTGTGTTATGGTTTCAGTGGCTCTGCAAATTCGCTGTAAACCTCTGCTGTATGATCATGAACGATTATCAACATCCTCCTAGCCTAGTTTTCTCTGTGAAATACAAGTTAGTTTCTTTGGCTTAAAGTTATAAGTAATATGATGTTTAAAATATATGTAGTTCAGAGAAACAGAACTGTGTAAGTTCTTTTGTAGTTGAAAGGAATAACAAAATCTGCACACTGCTTGTTCAATGTAAATAATATAATACATTATCAGGCAAAACTTTGCTCTTTTTGCACATTCTAAATGATCCCAAAAGTCCATTACTTAGTGTCAACGTGTCATTAAATAGTTTTTAAAGAGATGTGATTACTATTTATACTTGACACAAGGATAACCAAGCATATACCAGGACTCTGGGAAAAATAGGTCTTAAACTTACTCCACAATTAGAAATTCATATATATAATTCATATATTATATATATAAGTTCCAAAAGCACTAAAATAATTATTTTTCTATACTCTAAGTCATATTACATTTTTAGTCAGAGTGCTTCCACTCTATTGACAGTAAACTGTCTTTTTAAAGTTTTTTAAATCATGGTGATATGCATGTGACATACAATTTCCAGTTTTTGCCATTTTTATACATTCGGTTCTGCAATATTAAGTACATTGATAATGTGCAACCATCACCATAATGCATCTAGTGGAACTCTTATCTTGCAAAACTGAAACAGTATACTCCTACACCACCCCACTCTCTTACTTACTGGCAACAAGCATTCTATTTCTTGTCCCTATGATTTTGACTACTCTAAATTCCTCAAATAAGTGGAGTCATATGATATTTGTCTTTCTCTATTATTTTACTTAGTATAATGTCCTCAAGTTTCATCCATGTTGAGGCATATATTAGAATTTCACTCCATTTTAATGCTAAACAATATTCCAGTATATATCTAAACACACACACACACAGACATGTTTACCTGTCCATAAATATTTGGCTTGATTCCATGTTTTCACTTTTGTTGATAATGTTGCTATAAAAATGAAATGTGCACATATCTATTCTAGATCCTGTTTTTAATTTTGGGGGTATATACCCAGAAGTACAAATATTGAATCATGTGATGATTCTATTTTTAATGTTTTTGAGGAAACTTCATACTGTTTTCCACTACAGCTATACTATTTCACATCCCCACCAACACTGGAAAAGGGTTCCAATTTCTCTATATATTTCTAACACTTACTTTTTGTTTTTGTTTTTTGATAATAATCATCCTAATGCATCTAAGATAATGTCATTTCAGCTTTGATTTCTGCTTTCCTGATGCTTGAGGATTTTGAACATCTTTTCAAGTGTCTATTGGCCATCTAAAAAGCTTTGGAGATATATTTATTATATTCTTTATATACTTTTTGAATTAGTGGTTTGTCTTTATATTGTTGAGATTTAGAAGTTCTCTTATATATTCTGAGCTATATCCATAATTAGATATATGATTTGCAAATATTATCTCCCATTCATTTTTATTTTGTTAATAGTATCTTTTGATGCACATTATTTTTATTTTTTATTTTCCATGAAGCCTGGTTTTTCTACTTTTTCTTTTGTTGTCTGAGTCTTTGGTGTTTCAATTAAGAAATCACTCCCAAATCCAATGTAATGAAAATTTTGCCCAATGTTTTCTTATAAAAGTTTCACAGTTTTATATCTTACCTTTAGATATTTGATCCACTTTAAGTTAATTTTTGCATATATAGAGTTAGGTGAAGGTCCAACTTCATTCTTTTGCATATGGATACCTAGTTTTATCACTACAATTTGTTGAATTGTGACTGTCCTTTCCCCCATTGAATGATTTTGTCATTCATCGAAAATCGAACTTATTTGTAAGGATTTATTTCTGGTCTAAATATTCTATTCCATTGGTTTATATGTCTATCTTTATATTTTACCATACTGTTTTGAGTATTATAATTTTATAACACAGTTTGAAATCAGGAAGTATGAGGGCTCCAGCTTTGATTTGTTTTGAAAGTTATTTTGACTCTTCAATATCCCTTGAGTTTTTATATGAATTTTAGAATGGTATTTCTACTTTTGCGGAAAAAAAAAGCTTCTTTGGAATTTTGATAGTGATTACATTAAATATGTAGTTCACTTTGAGTAAGACTGACATCTTAACAATATTAAATTTTCCAATCTATGAATATAGAACGTATTTCCATTTATGTATATATTTCTTTTTTCAGCAATGTTTGGTGGTCTTCACTGTACAAATCTTTCATCTCCTGAGCTCATTATTTTTTGATGCTATTATAAATAGAATTAGTTTCTTACTTTTATGTTCAGATAGTTAATGTTAGTGTATAGAAATAGAACTAACTTTTCTATTTTTACTTTGTATCATGCTACTCCCTGGAGAAGGGAATGGCAACCTACTCCAGTATTCTTGCCTAGAGAATTCCATGGGCAGAGGAGCCTGGTGGGCTACAGTCCATGGGGTCACAAAGAGTCGGATACAACTTTGCCTGTGTGTAGTGAACTGTAACTTCCTCCAATTTTAATGGAAAACTGGAGAAGGAAATGGCAACCTACTCCAGTGTTCTTGCTTGGAGAATCCCAGGGACGGGAACCTGGTGGGCTGCTGTCTGTGGGGTCGCACAGAGTCAGACACGACTTAAGCGACTTAGTAGTAGTATCCTACTACTATTTGCTGAATTTTGGGATAGTTTTAGTAGTATTTGTGGAAACGTCTAGATTTTATTATGTATAGGAAACGATAGGTAATATCTAGATATATGTAAGTGATGTTTATAGTCATTGGTTCATAGGATTATGGAAAATGAGAAGTGCCGTGATCTGCCAACTGCAGAATGGAGAATCAGGAAGACTGATGTTTTAATTCAGTCAGAGTCCAAAAGACTCTGAATTGAAGCATTGGTGGCCTAAGATCCTATCTGAGTGAGGGCCACCAGTGTCTAAGGGCAGAAGAAAATGGGCATCTCAGCTCTCTGGGCCTCCTTAGCAAAGGCAAATTGACACAAAATAATCATCTCATTGCAGCCATGAAATTAAAAGATGCTTACTCCTTGGAAGAAAAGTTATTAGCAATCTAGATAGCATATTCAAAAGTAGAGACATTACTTTGCCGACTAAGGTCCATCTAGTCAAGGCTATGGTTTTTCCTGTGGTCATGTATGGATGTGAGAGTTGGACTGTGAAGAAAGCTGAGTGCTGAAGAATTGATACTTTTGAAGTGTAGTGTTGGAGAAGACTCTTGAGAGTCCCTTGGACTACAAGGAGATCCAACCAGTCCTTTCTGAAGGAGATCAGCCCTGGGATTTCTTTGGAGGGAATGATGCTAAAGCTGAAACTCCAGTACTTTGGCCACCTCATGCGAAGAGTTGACTCATTGGAAAAGACTCTGATGCTGGAGGGATTGGGGGCAAGAGGAGAAGGGGATGACCAAGGATGAGATGGCTGGATGGCATCACTGACTCGATGGACAGTGAGTCTGAGTGAACTCTGGGAGTTGGTGATGGACAGGAAGGCCTGGCGTGCTGCAATTCATGGGGTTGCAAAGAGTTGGACACGACTGAGCGACTGCACTGAACTGAATCATCTCATATATATATATATATACACACATATATATATATATGTGTGTATATATATATATGTGTGTGTGTGTATATATATATATACATATATACATATTTCAAATACTTCGGAATCTTTACTGTCTCTTTAGGAAAATGATTCTGCAGAATGCCTCTGAGTATCTCCAATGTCAAAATTTTTTCTTGTAGATAATATGCACTTATGTATTATAGAATATTCCAATTGATAAAGCAGACCAGAAATACAATAAAACTAACACTATTCATCCCAAGATGTTGGAGACAATGTGGAAATTTTTTTTTCTTTTCCCGTTCCTATATTTTTAAATTTAAAAATAGATTAGTACCTTTAAAGCTTTAAGTTTCAACTTCAGTCTGAGTCTGAAGGCAGGAGAAGACAAAAGTCCCAGCTTGAGCTTGAATATAATCAGGCTGAGAGAGTTAATTCTCTTTTACTCAACTTTTTTTCTCTATTCAATATGCAATGGATTGGTTATGCCCAGCCTCATTGGATAAGGTAATCTGCTTTCTTCAGGCTATTGATTTAAGTATAATTTATTTTGGAAACACCCTTAGAGACACACTCAGAATAATGTTTAACCAAATATCTGAGCACCCTCTGGCCTAGTCAATTTGACACATAAAGTTAACCGTCCCACAACGTAATCCTTTATTATCTCTTTTGCAATAATCTGTTATAGGAAATTAATTCTTTCTTTTGAATTAGTACATTTTTGTTTTACATGTTTTGGGACTGATGTCTAAAAATTGTATTATCATTCACAATTTTGCATTAAAATTCTCTTTATAAACCCAGGTGTATTCACTGTAAACTCAGAATTTACCTATGCATTTATTTCTAAAGCTTAATACTTACATTTATATGATGTATTTAATCTTCTGAAGTACAGTCAAAAGCCAATTTTCATTCAGTGTGCATATCGGAAGTAAAAACATCTATAAAGGAGTATATTTTGATATTCTAGAAGGAGTCATTAATGGGAGGCTATTCACAGCAGGCTTATCTTCAAAAGTGATTGGGAAGAAGTCTTAAAGATGAATAAGTGTAGAAGATGTTTTCTTTAATACCAACAGTTGCTGAAAGTTCGTTTTAACTGTGAGAAATGAATACTAGTAGTTTTCGTTGAATAGTCTGATGCTAATGTGACTCTAAATTTACTCCATGGTGACAGAAATTAAATGAAGTTTTTCTGAGTAACTAAAACTACGCAAAAGCAAGTTATATCTTTAATAGAAGCATGAAAAAGAAACCACTTGGAAGTGTCAGTTGTAATATAAATTTAGATTGGCTAAATATTAAAACGCTCATATGAGTGGTTTTTTTCTCTTTCCTGAAGAGAAGTTGATTTGCAAATTGTGCCCTTTATTGTTTTTATTGTCTAAAATCTTTCCTGATGTAGAAATTCTTATATTTTAGAAATCATTCCTACTTGGCTTATCTTCCTGTGCCATCATTCCCATCAGCAATTTGATGATCCCCACATCTTTCTCTGTGCTTAGACCTCTCGACCAAACAAGAAGTTAGAAACCAATGTTCAAGTAAAAATATGCACTCCTGTGTCCTCTAGAAAACTCAAATGCAATGTGAAAGGATTGTAAGAAGTGCTTGTTGTAAGTACATGTAGGTGCATTAAATCGGGTGTAAGGGAAATACTCACCAAAAGAGTACTATTGGAGCCACAGCTTAAAGAAGAAAGACAACAAGCCATGCAAATATTCAAAGGAAACTTTATCCAGGCAGAAATGATTAAAAAACTTTAAAGTTATTTATATGTGTTACTTCTTTGTCTTAGCTTGGGTTTCACCACTCCCATCCCATGCAGACTTGAGAAAAAAATTTGAATGGAGATGTTTTATTTGGAAAATAATCATAGCAGAAGTGGACAGTGCGACAGGTATACAGGGATGGGAGAAGAGCCAGAAAAGTATAACGTGAAGAGCAGGTTACACTGCACAACAGAGGGCCCTCTACATGTGGGGTCAAATGTGTCTCAGAATCGTCTCACTGAGGGATGGAATGAACCAAATTCTTGGTTAGATTAAAGTTAGTTTTTAAGGGCTAGAGAAATTGCTTACCTAGAGAAACTAAAAAACAGGAGTTGAAGTGTATAGGAAATAGCTCTAGCACTGAAAATAAGTTTTTAGATGTGTACCAGTGCGGTTTGGATAGACTTTAACATCTCCTACTGTCCCTCAAATCTGACTGATTCTGTTCAATACATTTCACACAAACCTCTACTATTGGCGCCTTTTAAGTCTTTACCATAAACTAACTCACTTTCAAGCTCTAACAAGCAGAAGCTCCATTTTTATAACAATCCTTTTCTCATGTTCACTTCATTCTGAAACAAAGTTATAGAAAAAAATACACCATATAAAATAATTGTGAAGCACTAATGTAAATAGTATACTAATAACATAAAAGAAAAATTAAAAATTACTTATAATAAAGTAATATGCATTTCAATAAGTATGCCCTGAAAAACAGCCACAGAGGAACACCCAGTGATACATCATAATAAATCACATAGACTATCATAATGATATTGAATAGGTAGGTAACTGAGATATCAGGAACAATGTAGTCATTGCTGATATAATTTCCCCCCAATTAACAATTTATTGTATAGCTTCAGAAAACCCAAGTGCAAGTTTCCCATTATGTATAAAGTCCTTGTATGTCTGAAAATATTAGTGTGTACTAAAATAAAGTATCATTAAAAACTCGGGTAAATTCAAGCAACTTTTTTACCGAGCTATTATAATTTTATTGATCACAATCTCCATGCTATGAATTTTATCCCCATGACACATTCATTTTGCAACTGAGTTTGCTCGACTTCATCTTCTCACACATTTTGCTCATCTTCCAATACTCCTTCCTTTCCCTCTGACAACTACCAGTTTCTTCCCTCAAACTATAACTCATTTCTGTTTTGTTATGTTTTTTCATTTTATTTTACATTCTGCATATAAGTAATACTACATGGCATTTGTCTTTCTCTGACTGACTTTTTTTTACATAGCATAAGATAGATCCATCCATGTACTGAAAATAGCAAGAATCCATTCATTTTATGGCTGAATAATATCCCATTATGGCTGTCATGCAGCGGTCAATGTGGTCACAAAGAATTGGACATGACTTAATGAATGAACAACACATTTTACACACACACATACACACACACATACACAACACGTGTGTGTTGTGTATGTGTCTGTGTAATACGGGCTTATCTGGTGGCTCAGATAGTAAAGAATCTGCCTGCAATGTAGGAGACCTAAGTTCAGTCCCTAAGTTGGGAAGATCCAATGAAGCAGGGAATGACTACCCATTCCAGTATTCTTGCCTGGATAATTCCATGGACAGAGGAGTCTGGCAGGCTATAGTCCATGGAGTCACAAAGAGCTGGACACTACTAAGCGACTAACACTTTTGCTATCATATATAATACAATGCGTTATGTGTGTATGTATGTGTGTGTGTTTGTATGTGTGTGTGTATATATATATATATATAATGGAATATTTCTCAGCCATAAAAAGAATGGACTCTTGCCATTTTCAGCAGCATAGATAGATCTATCTTATGACACTAAGTGAGCGCATGCACACACACACACACACACACACACATAAAATCTCACCTCTGTGTCCATCCATGGGCACTTAGATTGCTACCATATCTTGGCAATTATGAAGAATGCTTTGTTATCTTGAGATATATTCCCTCTATATCCACTTTCTTCAGAACTTTTAATATAAATCAATGTTTGACTTTGTTGAATATTTTTTCTGCATCTATTGAGATGACAGTGTGATTTTTATTCTTCATTTTTAATACAGTATGTCAAGTTAATGAATTATGGATATTGAACTATGACATATCCCTGGAATTAATCTCTTCGACCATTTTATTATCATAAAATGATAATTTTAAAGCATTATTTAATTCAGTTTATTAATTGAATATGTTTACATCTATGTTCACCAGAAATATTGACCTATAATTTTCTTGTTTTTCTTTCCTTTTTTTAGTGTCTTTGTTTTTGATATCAGGGTAATACTAGTCTCTTAGAACAAGTTTGAAATTCTTCCCTCCTTCTAAATGTTTGGGGAGAGTTTGAGAATAGGTACTAGCTCTTCTTTAAATGTTTGGTATAACTGTATTGTCAAGCTGTCTGATCCTGGTGTTTGTTGGGAATTCTTTTTATTACTGACTCAACTGCATTACTGGTGATCAATTTGGTAATATTTTATATTTCTTCTTGATTCAGTTTTGGAAGGTTGTATATTTCTAGGAACATTTCCATGGTTTTCCATTTTATTGGTGTATAGTTATTTGCTGAAACTCTAATACTTTGGCCACCTGATGTAAAGAACTGACACATTTGATAAGACCCTGATGCTGGAAAAGATTGAAGGTGGGAGAAGGGGACGACTGAGGATGAGATGGTTGGATGGCATCACCAATGGACATGAGTTGGAGTATACTCCCGGGAGTTGGTGATGAACAGGGAGGCCTGGCGTGCTGCAGTCCATGGGGTCGCAAAGAGTCAGACACGCTTGAGCAACTGAACTGAACTGACAGTTATTTGTAATAATCCCTTATAATGTATTTCTGTGGTTTCAGTTGTTACTTCTTCTATTTCTGATATTTATTATTTGAAATCTCTCTTTTGTTTATGATGAATCAGGCCAGAGGTTTATTAATTTTATCTTTTCAGAGAATTAGACCATAGATTTCTTGATCTTTTCTATTTTATTAGTCTCAATTTCATTTATTTCTGCTCCAATCTTTATGGTATCTTTCCTTCAACTAATGCTGGGTTTTGTTCGTTCTTCTTATTCTAGTTTCCTTAGATGTAAGGTTATGCTACTTGAGATATTTTTTCCTGGTTTATTAAGGAAGACTTATATCACCATAATCATCATCTTTGGAGGTGCTTTTGCACAATGCTATAGATTTTGAATTGCTGTGTTTCATTTTCATTTGTCTCCAGATAATCAAATATTTCCTCTTAGGATTCCTCACTCATCCCTTGCTTATTTAATAGCATAATTTTTACCCTCCATGTGCTTGACTTTTTAGCATCGTTTTTCTTGTAGCTTATTTCTGATCTCTTACTGCCTACTCTGATGAGTGGGGATGATCTGGAGGGATGGTGTGGGGAGGGAGGGGGAAGGGAGGGGGTCCGGATTGGGAACTCAGGTACACTTATGGCTGATTTACGTCAATGTATGGCAAAATGAGTACAGTATTGTAAAGCAAGACAAACTAAAAAAATAAAAATTAATAAAAAAAAAAAAGAAAAAGAAAAAAATGCTTCATGATTTCTGTCTTTTAAACTTATTGAGTCTTGTTTTGTGGCCTGAAAAGTGCACACTAATCTCATAATTTCTTTCATGTATATTATGCAAGTGATTTAAAAAAGGATTCTCAAAGTCTCATCTCCTTTGTTAAATCACTTAAAAATATTGTATACTTATTATTTTTATATTCGTTTCAGTGTAATTAATTGTTTAAAATGTGTGTCCCTACTAAACACTAGTTTTTAGCAAAATTATATAACCATATTTTAAAAAATTAGTGACTAACACATTTATTCATTCAATACAACTATAAATTATGAATGAATGAACATTTTGAACTAGATTCTTCTTTGGTCTCTCTGTCTACTTATACCAATTTTGTGTTCTGTATCTTCATTATTAAATTTTATAAAAATTGTGCTGCCTGATTTATTAAAATCATTCATTGTTTACACAATCATTTAGTGTTTAAATTGTGAATTTAGTAGTTTTATATTTTAATATCTTTTTTCTTTTGCATAGAAGCAGTTATAAGCCTAATTTTAATTGGAGTTTGGTATTAAAAAGATCTATATATCAGGGCCTAGAGAATAAGATACAAATCATGGGACTATCACTAGGAAATTTCTGTTTCAAGGAGTTTTCTTTTCTCATAAATTATATTAACCAAGAAATTTGTATTGGCAAAATTGTCTTAGAGGACATTGTGAATTAAGAAACTTACCATTAGTTGTCCTTTAAAGATGGACATCCCTTACTTCTGGTATAGGCATACATAAGAGAAGAATCTTTCTCTACAAAGCTAGTTCATTCTTAAGCTATTTTCCTATCTACCTACTACTTTGTTCCTGGCATTTGTTTTCATCTCTCTGCTTCATGAGTCTTAGTTCTATATTTTTGTTTTCTAGTATACTTGATTATATTTTGTATGTACGTAATATTTTGAGTTTTTATCCTAATTCATTGACTTTTTATTTTAAGATTCCTTCCTTTATGTATTCCTTTCTTTTCAAGTATATTTCTTCCTTTTTTCTTTCTTTCAATAATTGCTTATTTACAAGTTCATGTCTAAGTATACTTACAGGAGAATAAAGGCTATTATAAACTGTTTCATGACCTTAAATGCATTTTCTGTTATCTATATAATTGCCATGCCTTATAACACTACAATGAAAAGGTGACTTGTTACTTATCAATACCAGTATGAAGATCATTGAGTTAGCCAAGCTGAAATAATACAAATAATACAATAATACAATAAGCCAAGTTGAATAATACAACTTTAGAGTTGGAAGGACCTTAAAGATTATTTAATAATGCAGTTTCTGCATTTGCATATACATAAGGTCAGTAGAAGTTGAATAACGTGTAAAGTCATATAATTAGTTTGAGATGGCGCAGGGGTCAGGGGATACCTGTTCTTTGATATCTTTGCAAAGCTTTTTCTACTGAATTCCATGACTTCTGTTGGTCTGAAACTCAGGACTGACACTCTTAAAAGTAATCAGATATCAAAGATACTAGAAAACTCTGATACAATGATTATTATGTATATATTATTATGATATAGTGTATTATTATGTAGAAGAGAGATAATCTAGATTTATAAATGTATGATATACTTTGGCACATACAATGTTATTGTAGTCATAGAGAATGAAACATAACAAGAGAAAATAGCATAGGATTGGGCTTTGGATAGCTGTAACATTAATAGGATGGATAAAAATAGAATAAAAGCACTATAAGATGTAAAAAGAATACCTGGATAGAGGAAAATCCAGAAAAGACCAAAGGAGCAAAGATTTTCAAGAAGCAGAAAATACAATGAAGAAGATGAGAAGTGAAAACGCCCATAGTTTGCATACATGTGGGAGATTTTTGTCATTGAACAAGTTATTTCTGTAAATTATTGGACCAAACTGAAGTTATTAGGGGAGTCCTTGTGAGGAGATCTTAAGGAGACAGTGACAAAATTATTTGCTTGGCCAAACTTTACTCAGGATCCTGAACCTTCTCCTAGGCCTATATGTAGACTTCTTTATATAATTCAATTTTGGCAAGAGTCTTGCTAAGTCACTTTAGTCAGAATCCTCCACCCTGACTCGGACTCCCTCTTCAGTATCTCACACACTGATACCTGATCAGATTTCTTAATTTGCACAATCCCCCAGGTGATATCTGATCACCCTGGTCCATCTTTAGCAAGATATCTATTAGATGGGCTTCGCCAGAATTCCCCATGCCCCTGATGTTTTCCCTTATTTTACATCTACGTACCAC
Organism: Neotragus moschatus; assembly: GCA_006410615.1. Lineage (NCBI taxonomy): Eukaryota > Metazoa > Chordata > Mammalia > Artiodactyla > Bovidae > Neotragus > Neotragus moschatus. The sequence continues at coordinate 752,422 of SJYA01002698.1, forward strand.
AACCCTGTTCTTTCGCTATAAAGCCCCATTTGCATGTGCTATATTTGGAGTTAAATCCAATCTGTCTCCCACACTGCAAAATTTCATCATAGTATTCCCAATATCTGTTATGATAGTGAAGTGACACCCCCCACTCCCAAATAAAGTCTTCCTTGCTGTGATTTGACTAATGTCTTTGAACATTTTTTTTTCTTAAACAATATATAATAAATTAGAGTGATTTTTCAAAAAGTTTACTATCAAAGGGTAAGGAAATATAATGTATTATTTGGAGAGAAAATACAGTGGTAGAAACTTCTGTTTAATTTTTATGTTATATAAATAATAAAGACAAGATTTAAATCAGAAATTAGAAAATTGTTTGAGAGAGCAGGAAGACTCAGTGACTAAAAATATTCCAGAAGGCTGGAGGGCCTGCCTGGGAGCTTACCTGCCATAGCAGAGAAGGACTGTGCAGATGCATGTGGCTATGGACTGAGAAAAATGGGATGTTTTTGTTGCAATGACTTTTATTTTCTCAGGGAAGCAGGGGCCAGGATATGGAGAGGCTGAGGAGTAAAAAAGGGAGGAAGAAGGAGGAAGAATCAAAGTGTGGGAATTGTGAGAGAATTTTGAATTAACTACTGAAATGAATTGAAGAGCAATTTTGTCATATAGCAAGTTCGGGACAAAAAGAGAATTACAACATGAATCTCTTGACTTGCAGTACAAATAATATTAGGCTGATGCAAGTGTAATTATGGTTTTAGACTGTGAATTTTAAATCATTTTAGCTAGGCTCAAACACACTTTTAATTATTAAAACAGGAACCATAACAATCAACACATTTTTTGCCAATAAGAAATAAGTTTATTCCTGTAGCATAAAAATTTGTACTTTGGGATTTGATAAACTCTTGAAAATCATTTTCTACCTCTGGCTGGTTGTGGAAGAGTTTTCCCTGCAAATAGTTGTCAAGATGCTTAAAGGCAACTGTGATATTGGAGAAGACTCTTGAGAGTCCCTTGGACTGCAAGGAGATCCAACCAGTCCTTTATAAAGAAGATCAGTCCTGGGTGTTCATTGGAAGGACTGATGTTGAAGCTGAAACTCCAATCCTTTGGCCACCTGATGTGAAGAGCTGACTCATTTGAAAAGCCCCTGATGCTAGGAAAGATTGAAGGCAGGAGGAGAAGGGGATGACAGAGGATGAGATGGTTGGATGCCATCACCGACTCAATGGACATGAGTTTGGGTAAACTCCAGGAGTTGGTGATGGACAGGGAGGCCTGGCATGTTGCAGTCCATGGGGTCGCAAAGAGTCAGACACAACTGAGTGACTGAACTGAGCTGAACTGATGGGGGATAAGGCAAAATTTCATAGCCCAATTCGTTCAGCTTCTGAAGCATTGGTTGTGCACTGTGCAGTCAGGTGTTGTGGTGAAGAATGGGCCCTTTTTGTTGACCAGTGCTAAGTGCAGGCGTTTCAGTTTTCAGTGTGTCTCATCAATTTGCTGACCATACTTCTCAGATCAATTTGCTGACCATACTTCTCAGATGTAATGGTTTCACGAGGATTCAGAAAGCTGTAGTGGATCAGCTGGGCAGCAGACAACGAAAGAGTGACAAGGACCTTTTTTTTTTTTTTTTTGGTGCAGGTTTGGCTTTGGGAAGTGCTTTGGAATTTCTCAGTCCAACCACTGAGCTGTTCATCACTGATTGTCTTATAAAATCCACTTTTCATCGCACATCACAATCTGATCGAGAAATGAGTTGTTGTTGTGTACAATAAGAGAAGCTGACACTCCAACATTTTAAAAAAATCTTTGGTTAGTTCATGAGATACCCATTTTTGAGCTTTTTCACCTTTCCAATTTGCTTAAAATGCCAAACAACGATAGAATGGTCAATGTTGAGTTCTTTGGCGACTTCTCTCATAAGAGGATTAGCTTTGATGATCGCTCTCAGTTGGTCACTGTCAACTTCCAATGGCCAGGCACTACATTCTTCAACTTCAAGACTCTCATCTCCTTTGCAAAACTTCTTGAACCACTAGTGCACTGTATGTTCCTTACCAGTTTCTGGGCCATCATTGATGTAGAAAATTATATCCAATATTTTATGACTCATTTTAAACACAAGTAAGAAAATTGCTTGAATTTGCTTTTTGTCTCACATCATTTCCATGGTTTATACAAAAAAAAAGAGGTAAAAAATATAAAGTGAGAAATTTTCATTAAAATGACATATAGCAAAAAATAAAATAAAATGATGTATAGCATAATCACATTTATTTAAGAATGGATTTCAAGATCAAAGACAAATTTCAACAATGCAAAAGCTGCAATTACTTTTGCATCCACCTAATATCCTCGCAGATAGGTACTAAGCTTAAATGTAAAGTGAAAAAATAATTGGATGGTTTAGGAGCTATTGATATGTTATTCGTTTAATATATATGAACAAGCACTAAATGGGTAAAAATTTAGCACCAGTGATATCTTACATGAGAGAAAACTCTGCAATATATCTATCAATCATATTCACTCTGCTTAAAGGAAAGAAAGGAACTATAACTTGATATTTTAAAACTATGTCTGACAAGGGCTTGAAAGCAGAAGAACAAGATTGATTAAATTCCTGATTTCCATTCTAGACCAATATTTGAGCCGTACAGCTAGTATGATTCATAAATTCAGGCCCATTTACTTGTATCAGTTTATCGACCCATCAGCAGGGTATGAGAGCACCCTGTCAGGCTTAATTTTTGCTAATCATATTAATATTTGTAAACTTTATTTTTTGAAAGGTGATAAAATTTAACATGAAAAGAGAAAAATTGAATTGTGTTTATTTAACTTTTTAAAATTTGAATATGTTTTGTTGTGTGCTTATCCTTTCCCAAATAAGTATATATTATACAGGTCATTTGTCTATTGAATTTTTTTGGTTATCTTACAATTGATTTTCATGAGATTTATTATACTAAAGTATTTACACTTTGGCTCAAACAGACTGGTTACTAATGTTGATTTATAACCACCATATTCTCAAAGAATTTGGGGCAATTTGCACCGATTTATCAGCACTGGTTATTGATTATGGTACAATTTGCAAGTTTCACCTGGTCTTTGTAAGACTCCCAGTGAGGTTTGTCTCTGGAGCTGGTTACATGAATACATGACGCCTAGCAGGATACAGCAACCCTGTCTAGGTTCCAGAATATTCCGTGACCACATCAGTGACTACTGATTTGAGAAAGAAGAGTATATGGTACAGACTTTACAGAGATGAGGGAATAGGGAAATCACACCAGATCAGTTCAGACTCCTTGCTATGAGGCAGCCCTTGGTTGAGATTCATGTTGTGATTAACGCCGTTGCTATATTGTATTTTCCTGAAGTAAATGGTGGACTTGTAAACGTTACTATCTTGGGTTCTGTGAATCCTGATTGGAAAATGAAACAAACCTGTATAACTGGTACCACTGAAGAAGTGAAAGTGAAAGAAAGTGAAGTCACTTAGTCGTGTCTGACTCTTTGCGATCCCATGGACTGTAGCCTCCCAGGCTTCGCCTTCAAGGGATTTTTCAGGCAAGAGTACCAGAGTGGGTTGTCAGCCATCAATAGTACAGATTAATTTAATAATTCCGTTTTTATAAATCAAAATTATTTCTATTTTTATTGTGATTTCTTTCCTAGACATTAACCTGAGATAATTGAAAGAGCAACGCCCTCCTTGCTACTTTATACCTGCCTTTAAAGTGCTAAGGTGTTGATTTGCTTAAGGATTATACATACATTGCCTATTTTCAGGTGACTAATGAAGAGAAAAATAACACCTCTTCTGGAAATTTATTTAGCCTAAGGTACTTCACGTAAATTACTTTGACCAGAGTCAATTATGAAAATATGCCTTCAGTACTTAAATTTCAGATACTAACAGATATTTCCAAGAGAGATCTTATTTCTTACAATTTATGTGATATTTTGATAGCTGGAAAATAAGACACAATCATGTAAAGTGTTTTCTGCCAGAGTTCAACAGCAAAAATAAAGAACACAGAGCAGTGAAGAATGTTATTTTAAGAAATGGCAAAGATGGTAATTATATATTCAGAGATCCTGGACCCTACAAAAGCATTGTCTCAATTAGTTCAGCTCAGTCCCTCAGAGGTGTCTAACTCTTTGTGATCCCATGGACTACAGCACTGCCAGGCTTCCCTGTCCATCACCAACTACTGGAGCTTACCAAGCCAGTGATGCCATCCAACCATCTCACCCTCTGTTATCCCCTTTTCCTGCCTTCAATCTCTCCCAGCATCAGAGGGTTTTTCATTGAATCAGTGCTTCTCATAAAGTGGCCAAAGTATTGGAGCTTCAGCTTTAGCATCAGTCCTTCCAATGCTTTCCTTTACAATTGACTGGTTTGATTTCCTAGCAATCCAAGGGACTCTTAGGAGTCTTCTCCAACACCACAATTCAAAAACATCAATTCTTCGATGCTCAGCCTTCTTCACAGTCCAACTCTCACATCCGTACATGACTCCTGGAAAAACCATAGCTTTGACTAGACAGAACTTTGTCAGCCAAATAATGTCTCTGCTTTTTAATATGCTGTCTAGGTTTGTAAAGCTTTTTAAACCCAAGTAACAAAAGCAAAAATTTACAAGGAAGGAATACATTGAATTAAAAAGCTTATGCACAGCAAAAGACACGATCAACAAAATTAAAAGGTGATCTACAGAATGGGAGAATATATTTGTAAACCATATATCTAATAAGGGGTTGATGTCCTAAATATATAAAGAACTCCTAAGACTCATTAGCAAGAAATAATTTTTTTATTAAAAAATTGATAGATGACTAGATATTTCTCCAGAGAAGTCATACAAAGACCAATAAGTCCATGAAAATGTACCGAAAATCAGTAAATTCTCAGAGAAATGTAAATTCAAACCACAGTGATATATTATTTCATGTTTTTAGAATGGCTACCATCAAAAAGATAAAAGATAACAATTGTAACAATGTGGAGAAAAGGGAACCCTGGTGTACTGTTGCTAGGAGTGTGAACTGACAAATCTTCTGCTTCTGGAAAATAGCATGGAGTTCCCTCAAAAAATAAAAAGAAAACTAGCATATAATCCAATAATTTACATCTGGGTATATTTCCAAAGGGGGGAAAAAAAAAATCAATGTCTTGAAGAGATAACTGCATCCTTCTGCTCATTGCCGTATCATTCACTACTTATCTGTCCATTTACATATAAATGGGCAAAGAAACTTTGATATAATTTATAATATATATGTACATATATATATAATATAAAAATATATAATGGAATATTATTTAATTCTAAAATTTAGAAACTCCTGCTATTTGTAACAACATGGATGGACTTTGAGGGCAGTATGGTAAGTGAAATAAGTCAGAGAGACAAATGAGCTCATGTATGATATCACTTATACATAGAATCTAAAACTGTGGAGCTTATTTTTTGAAAGTTTATTAATGCTTTAACTGAAGTAGAGTTGGTTTCCAATGGCATGTAGTTTCAGGTGTACAGCACAATCATATATATATTTCAGATTCTTTTCCTTACAGCTTATTACAAAATATTGAACACAGTTCCCTGTCCTTAATAGTAGGGCCTTATTTGTTATCTATTTATATACAGTAGTATATATAGTAACAGTATATAGTAATCTCATCCTCCTAAGGAAGGGACAGGAAAAGGAAGAGAGGGAGGAGGGGGGGAAGGTAGGGGAGGCAGGAGAGAAGGAAGCAAGGTAGGAAGGGAAGATAGAGGAGAGGGAGAGAGGGAGAGAAGAAGGAAGGAGAGAGGGAAGCAATGCAGAAATAAGATGAATCAGCAGCTTCAACTGATAGCCAGATCATTAAATTGGGTATAAAATAAGTATGAAGAAATAAAAGTGGAGATGAAATGTGAGTGAGGAAGCATAAGCAGATGTGTAAAAGTGTAAAAGCAGCTCTCAGGAAAATTTTAAATTGTGAAACTAACATCTGCTCTCCTGTTGTTGTTCAGTCACTAAGGTGCGTCTGACTCTCATATTAGGGGGAAATAGATACATATGAAGTATCCACAATACATACAAAGATATAAAGAAATAAGGAAGACCATCTATCCTTTGCATCGCTATCCAAAGGTTCAGCATTGTCAATATAGAGTCCCTGCAGGGCCAACAACTTATAGATAACAAATAAGGACCTAGACTATTTTATACAAGGGACTAGAGCATCTGTGAATTTTGTTGTCTGTAGGGTCATGGAAACAATCCCTGTGGATACTGAGGGGCAACTGTAAAATGTTAAGAAACACAGAATGGAGTAAGAGGTTTAGAGTGAGAAGGTCGACCATGGATGGATGGGTGGATAGATGGTATATATAGATGGAGATAGGCCATATATGACAGAGAGGAATGTAAGAGTATATTCAAAAAACAGTGATGGAAAATTCACAGATGGATACCAGTAAATAATTTAAGAGCAGTTTATACATATTTAGGAAATTGAAAATTGCTAAAAGGAAAAAAAAAATTATAGATGCTACTAGAAAAAGAAAAATGACTTCCCTTCCTGTATGTCAGTGATAGAGTGGCAACTGACAACTTCTTAGTAAGTTAAAAGCCAGATAATAATGACAACAGGAAGAATATAGCATTTCCTATAGATATATAGTATGGTAATTTTTAATTTTTTTAAAATTAAGTTTTAAACCTATTTAAGTCTAATTTTGAGTTCTATATAATGTTACTGATTTATTTAACCTGAATGTCTAGTTACAGCTAAACTTTAGTTCTTTCTCAAGTTTCCAGAGTTTGGGAAAGGCAGAATGCATAGCCCTGATTATATGTACTGCTATCTGTATATACAGCAAGGCAAGCGAGCTATAACTTATTTTAATTATCTCATTTACATTATCAGCATTTTATTATGCCTCATCAAAATTTCTTAAAATTCTATTTATAGTTGAAGTAAAATAAACAGCTACCAAGTACTTACCCTTTTTTTGGTCCTATATACGGAGAAAAGGCCTTTGATGTTTGGAAGAAAAAAATGAATTTGATATATAGGGGGAAATGTAATGCAATCAGATAAGTCTCAAGAAAATAATAGCATTGGGTATTTTGGGTAGAAAAATTGGAAGCTCTTCCTTAAAAATAAGCTATGATTTGTACGAATGCTACATGCAAACTTTCTAGACAAAGGTATCAAACACATATACATACTAAGAAAGGTAACTTGAATGAGCATGACAGTATTGGGAAGTGAAATTATTTTAATATAATTAAAGTTGAGTTTCAAGTGGAAAATGTGGTAAGAGATTAATTAAAGTGGTCTATAACTTTCAGATCATGAAGGATACTCTAAGATATGAAAAATATATTAGTACTTATTCTAAGTGAAAAAGAGCACTTATATAATGGATGTTGAAATAAAAATGACAGAATTAAAAATTTGTCTTTTACATCTATTACTCTTGGAGTAATAAGAAATGCAGTAGGGAAAGGATACCATTAAGAAACATCACAAAAATCCAAGAAGGAAATTAAACAGACAGAGATTAATATTCTTTCTATTCATAGGTGTCCATTTTAATCTGCTATCTTTAAAATAATCTCTAGTATATAGAGTTTTAGCTTGCTCATTAAAAAACTTTACATGATTTCCTCTTTAGACCCATTAACTCTTATCTATTCTAATACTCTTTATTTCTGTAGATTCCTGATCTTACCCAATTTTGATTTGGTCTCATTTTTGTTTCAACTTATTTACATAATTTTTGTTTTTGGCTCCAAGTTTATTTACTCTCCTAGTTTTCGATTTGTATAACACTTTAGTGTTAATTGCTCAGTCATGTCCGACTCTGGGACGCCCGTGGACTGTAGCCCGCCAGGCTCCTGTGTCTTTCTCCAGGAAAGAAAACTGGAGTGGGTAGCCATTCCCTTCTTCAGGAGATCTTCTCGACCCCCAGGGATTGAACCTGGGTCTCCACACTGCAGGCAGATTGTTTACCATCTGAGTCACCAGGGAAGTCCCATAACACTTTAAGAAATACATTTTCCTGAGTACTCACAGCCCACACATGGCTAAAGATATAAATTTTCTATTGTGGATTATTATATTGTACATCAGACTCTCTGAATTCATGGACTAACTCCATCATGTTTTTATGTATGTATCTGCATTAAAGAAAGTCCTACAGTGATGAAGCAATGGAAGAACTGGGGAGTTAAAACTGAGGGATGACTTATAAGGCCATAAGAACACAGTAGGTAGAGAGTAGGGGATGCAGGTGATTCCTAATCCTCTGGGTTTGGTCATATAAATGATGTTGATTTCACACTCTGAAACAGAACATGTAGACTACAGTTGAAGAGCTCTGAAATCTGCATTTGATCTGATTAATTTCAAGGTACATAGTAGGTGATATAGAGATCAAGATATAATTCAGATATCAATGATGTTTTAGGAATACTCAAAATATAGTTGGTAGTTGAAGTCACTGAAGTGAATGAGATTTCCTGGGATGTATATGAGAGAAAATACAAAAAAGAAGCACGAAGAGTAGAAAAAGGAGAGAAGAGAACAAGAGTAAAGAAGACAGTTTGAGAACAGAGAAAAACAATTTTTTACAAAGTAGAAAATAACTGGTACCATGCACAAAATCTTGAAATTAACAACTTTCAAAAGGCTAGAGAAATTTATGAACTCGATATACATATTTGCAACAAAATTTATTACTATATGTAAGCATTTATCCCTACAGAAAAGAAAAGAAAAAAAAAAGAGCAGAGTAGGAATGTGAGGAGAGCCAATGGGTTAAAAATACTGATGTCACACAAGGGAAGAAAAATATCCAAAAAGAAGCATCACATATATTGCTCCAGAAATACCAGATCAGAAAAGTTTTGAAAGTCATTTATTGCATTCCACATTGAGGATATCACAGTGTTCTTGAGAAAAGAAAAAATAGTTTTTGAATAAAAGAAGTAAATAGATTTCAGTTGGTTGAGAGTATCTAGAATATGATCAATTCTCTCAAGGAGTTAAAAACATAAGGGGGAAAAATGAGTAATATCAGAATTAAAGAAGTGCTTATATCCACCTGGTTTTTGTTTTACTATTTACATGTGCTTTCTCAAAATCATTTAAAAAGGAAGAGAATGGAAGAGTTTTAAAAGATGAATGATATCAATCTGTAGAGATCTCTGATGGGATATTTTCACCTGTCTTAAGTATGTGCTTTAAATACACTCTCTTGGAACATTAAAGGAAATCAAAATTCATCATTTCTGTTTGTATAAACTATATAAAGTAATTAGTTCCCTTTCTACTCAATCCTCCATGGGCTAAAGTGAATTAAAGTAGATAAAAACTTTAAATTATTTGAAGTTTAAGTAAGTAATTACAAATTTGCTATGAATGAGCTGTTTCAAATTAGAACAACACAGATGCTGTTGTTCTATTTAAGAAGCTATTCTCTCTACAAAGAGCAGGTCATAGGCTTCTATACAAAATTTTTAGCCTTAGATCCTGCTGTCTTAGCATAAAAAGGTGGGAAAAGAGGAAGGTTCTAGTGTTAAGAAATCATTTAACTGGCTTTTGATTTGACACATAGAAACTAAAGTGCTCATAAAGATACAAGTAGCTAAATGCAATAATAAATACTAGAGATAGCATTTAACTAATTCTAGAGATAGCATTTAAATAATTCAGTAGTACATGTGTGTGTGTATGTGTGCTCAGTTGTGTCTAATCTTTGTGACCCATGGACAGTGGCCCACCAGGCTCCTTCTCTCCATGGAATTTTCCAAGTAAGAGTACTGGGGCAGGTCGCCATTTCATACTCTATAGGATTTTTCACCCAGGGATCAAACCCACATCTCTTGCCTTGGCAGGCAGATTCTTTACTATGGTGCCATCTAGGAAGCAAAAGTATATGTACATTTAATAAAAAAGAGCCTGGTATATATAGGGATTAAATATTATTTATCTTAATGAAATAATTTTAGAGTCATTAAGATGAAATGTCTTTTTTTCTATTCAATATAAAATAGTGATTTAATATTTCATCAGTTCAGTTCAGTCTCTCAGTCATGTCTGACTCTTTGTGTCCACAGACTGCAGCACACCAGACTTCCCTGTCCATCAGCAACCCTTGGAGTTTGCTCAAATTTATGTCCATCGAGTCGGTGATGCCATCCAACCATCTCATCCTCTGTTGTCCCCTTCTCCTCCTGCTTTCAATCTTTCCCAGCATCAGAGTCTTTTCCAATGAATCAGTTCTAGGGTATGGATTTCAATTATGTAGGTAAACATATTTAGGGATTACACACTTTGTGCAATATATTTAGTGAGGTATCTTGAAGAGGGTATATTTTGCATAAAATATATAGGAATAAATGGTTCTTCAGTTATTTAAGCATTTATTTACTTCTTTGGAGGTGTAGGATAGGTAATTTATAAACTTGAATAGTTAAAATCAGACACAGAAAGAATTAAAATAATGCTGAAGGCAATAATCACTATAGGCATCCAGAAAAGGGAATGATTATTGTAAGAAAAATGTTTTTGAAGTGTGTAGCATGTATTCCCTATACACTGAGACATTATCACATGAACATTCAAAGTGTACCTGATGCCATCAGTTCAGTTCAGTTGCTCAGTCGTGTCCAACTCTTTGCGACCCCATGAATCGCAGCACGCCAGGCCTCCTTGTCCATCACCAACTCCCGGAGTTCACTCAGACTCGTGTCCATCGAGTTAGTGATGCCATCCAGCCATCTCATCCTCTGTCATCCCCTTCTTCTCCTGCCCCAAGTCCCTCTCAGCATCAAAGTCTCTTCCAATGAGTCAACTCTTAGGAACACACAAATGGTCATATACTTTGTAAAAAGTTAAGTAAAAAAAGTTAACTACACTCTTCTATACATCAAAAGTATAGAAACCTAAACTATTAGGTTTATTTATGAAACATTTATTTAATATATACTCAACTACATATTTATTAAATACCATTGAAATAGTTATTACTGGACAATATATAAAGGCTGACTTCTGAGAGTAAATTTCTTTGATTTTAGATTTTATTATTGGTATCTTTTAGCTAATTAATTACATACCTTGTACTTGAACTGTTATAAGCCGAGAGAGAGAGATCATTGGTGTTTCAGTAGTTCTTTTGACTTTCTGAAAATTCCTCCTAAAGGTCATCAGCAATTCATAGTTCTAAACTGATACTATCCAGTGGCCACACACAGAAATATGCCTTCACAATCAAATGTAACAGCCTTTGTTTGCTTTATTTGTTTATGTAGTCACGGCATACAGACGTTTCTGGTTTCTTTTTAATGAAGTAGTTAAATGAGCTGAATGGGACAACTAGAAACAAAACATCTGATCTACTTTAATTTTATTTTAATGTGCATATTTCAACAATATTTTTCAGTATAATGTGACAGATTCAGTTTTGCTAATCACCAGCAGATGCTGTGCTCCAAAGATTAAAACAGATACAGTAGTTTAAATAGAAATAACTGAATTAATTTGGGTAAAATAAAGGATTTCTAGCTATTAACCTCATATTTCTACAAAAACAATATGGTCCCCTGTTTAAAATTTTTAGTGGGAATTTGGATAACCCTTATTAAATGTGTATTATTGTCACTGACCTAAATGCATTTATTTTAAAAAGAAGCTAAAATAGGGCTCATTTTCTATAAAGTACGAGTATGAAGATTAGAAACTATGTAGTAGTAATAAAAAGAATGCAATATTTTCTTAAAATTTTGACCTGTGAACTTTGAGGTCTAAGACAATGAAGGAGGCACTTGTTTTCTCCTCAAATGGGTGGAATTGCATTTGAAGTCTGTCTGTAGCTTTGAGAATATCACACAACTCTGAGTTTCAAGGGGTTTTGTTCCGAAAAATAGAAAGAAATATAAACTGTAGCCTATAATTATTAGGAAACAAGTGTGAGAGTAAACTAAAGTTCACATGACTGAAAATACAAAATAAGCAAAGCATTTAGTAAACTAAACCAGCAACTACCTTAACATGGATTTTAACATTGAGTTTCATGCTACAGTTGAATAATAAAATCAATCAACATTATTATACATGTATTGATATTAATCACTAGTTTTGATTAGTAAAGATAGATTTGTTTAGTCAAAAAAATGAATTGTGCCAGGCAGCAGAGGGATCAAATTTTATTTCTAGTGAATACAGATTGGAGATTCTTACTGAAAACAATCAAGTGTTTCTGGTTTATCTTCTTGGTATATTCTTAGAAAGGTAACAAGATAGTGTAAGTCTTTGGCTTCACTGGATAGTTTGGTTTTAGGTTAGAATCGTTTTCTGAAAACAGTGTCATGAAAGGCAGGGGAGGTTAATATATTGTGGCAAATTTCTCTATGGGTGAATTTCCCTCTGCTGCTATTATATTCTTCAATACCTTAAAACTCATATTCTCTGATATTTAATTATTGCAAACTCTTTTCTATTTTGAAGTAATATTCAAACATTATTAAAGAAAGCCTTCCATGCTCATTGACTTCCTGATGCTTATGTGATATTAGTGCTAACCCAATGATCACATAATGTAACCAATGGTCACATAATGTGTCAAATACCGCTTAGAGTGTGATCTTTCTGCTCAGAAATCACTAACTCAACTCCATAATATTAAAAATAAATTCATTCAATGTTGTTGGCCCTAAAACTGTGTCTTAGGAAGTAATTGCTAACAGGTTGTAGTTATAGCTTTGTCCATAAAAGTAATAATAAAAGGGTTTTGATAAAGAAAAACATTTCAAAAAATAATCAAGGGGCATTTTAAGTGGAGTGGATTACAGCATTGTTTAGTATCTATATTTTGAGCTGAATAGTATGCATTGTACCATAATGTTATATACATAAAAAATAAATTATAATTCCTTGGAGAACATCATTCTAAAATGGTCCTTGCCATTTGTATTCTTGATATGAAGAAGGAAAACCTTTATAAAACTGCTCATAAGTCAGTTTTCTCCGAGATTAAGTAGCTATTTCAATACTATGTGCTAATGCGTCAGTCACAGAAGAATACAGAGAACTGTACAGAAAAGATCGTCATGACCCAGATAATCATGATGGTGTGATCACTCACCTAGAGCCAGAAATCCTGGAATGTGAAGTCAAGTGGACCTTAGAAAGCATCACTACAAACAAAGTTAGTGGAGGTGATAGAAGTCCAGTTGAGCTATTTCAAATCCTGAAAGATGATGCTGTGAAAGTGCTGCACTCAATATGCCAGCAAATTTGGAAAACTCAGCAGTGGCCACAGAACTGGAAAAGGTCAGTTTTCATTACAATTCCAAAGAAAGGTAATGCCAGAGAATGCTCAAACTACCACACAATTGCACTCATCTCGCACGCTAGTAAAGTGATGCTTAAAATTCTCCAAGCCAGGCTTCAGCAATATGTGAACTGGAAACTTCTAGATGTTCAAGCTGGTTTTAGAAAAGGCAGAGGAACAAGAGATCAAATTGCAAACATCCACTGGATCATCGGAAAAGCAAGATAGCTCCAGAAAAACATCTATCTCTGCTTTACTGACTATGCCAAAGCCTTTGACTGTGTGGATCACAATAAACTGGAAAATTCTGAGAGAGATGGGAATACCAGACCACCTGACCTGCCTCTTGAGAAATCTGTATGCAGGTCAGGAAGCAACCGTTAGAACTGGACATGGGACAACAGACTGGATCCAAAGAGGACAAAGAGTATGTCAAGGCTGTATACTGTCACCCTGCTTATTTAACTTGTATGCAGAGTACATCATGAGAAATGCTAGGCTGGAGGAAGCACAAGCTGGAATTCAGATTGCCGGGAGAAATATCAATAACCTCAGCTATGCAGATGACACCACCCTTATGGCAGAAAGTGAAGAGGAACTAAAGAGCTTCTTGATAAAAGTGAAAGAAGAGAGTGAAAAAGCTGGCTTAAAGTTCAGCATTCAGAAAACNAAAATAAGCAAAGCATTTAGTAAACTAAACCAGCAACTACCTTAACATGGATTTTAACATTGAGTTTCATGCTACAGTTGAATAATAAAATCAATCAACATTATTATACATGTATTGATATTAATCACTAGTTTTGATTAGTAAAGATAGATTTGTTTAGTCAAAAAAATGAATTGTGCCAGGCAGCAGAGGGATCAAATTTTATTTCTAGTGAATACAGATTGGAGATTCTTACTGAAAACAATCAAGTGTTTCTGGTTTATCTTCTTGGTATATTCTTAGAAAGGTAACAAGATAGTGTAAGTCTTTGGCTTCACTGGATAGTTTGGTTTTAGGTTAGAATCGTTTTCTGAAAACAGTGTCATGAAAGGCAGGGGAGGTTAATATATTGTGGCAAATTTCTCTATGGGTGAATTTCCCTCTGCTGCTATTATATTCTTCAATACCTTAAAACTCATATTCTCTGATATTTAATTATTGCAAACTCTTTTCTATTTTGAAGTAATATTCAAACATTATTAAAGAAAGCCTTCCATGCTCATTGACTTCCTGATGCTTATGTGATATTAGTGCTAACCCAATGATCACATAATGTAACCAATGGTCACATAATGTGTCAAATACCGCTTAGAGTGTGATCTTTCTGCTCAGAAATCACTAACTCAACTCCATAATATTAAAAATAAATTCATTCAATGTTGTTGGCCCTAAAACTGTGTCTTAGGAAGTAATTGCTAACAGGTTGTAGTTATAGCTTTGTCCATAAAAGTAATAATAAAAGGGTTTTGATAAAGAAAAACATTTCAAAAAATAATCAAGGGGCATTTTAAGTGGAGTGGATTACAGCATTGTTTAGTATCTATATTTTGAGCTGAATAGTATGCATTGTACCATAATGTTATATACATAAAAAATAAATTATAATTCCTTGGAGAACATCATTCTAAAATGGTCCTTGCCATTTGTATTCTTGATATGAAGAAGGAAAACCTTTATAAAACTGCTCATAAGTCAGTTTTCTCCGAGATTAAGTAGCTATTTCAATACTATGTGCTAATGCGTCAGTCACAGAAGAATACAGAGAACTGTACAGAAAAGATCGTCATGACCCAGATAATCATGATGGTGTGATCACTCACCTAGAGCCAGAAATCCTGGAATGTGAAGTCAAGTGGACCTTAGAAAGCATCACTACAAACAAAGTTAGTGGAGGTGATAGAAGTCCAGTTGAGCTATTTCAAATCCTGAAAGATGATGCTGTGAAAGTGCTGCACTCAATATGCCAGCAAATTTGGAAAACTCAGCAGTGGCCACAGAACTGGAAAAGGTCAGTTTTCATTACAATTCCAAAGAAAGGTAATGCCAGAGAATGCTCAAACTACCACACAATTGCACTCATCTCGCACGCTAGTAAAGTGATGCTTAAAATTCTCCAAGCCAGGCTTCAGCAATATGTGAACTGGAAACTTCTAGATGTTCAAGCTGGTTTTAGAAAAGGCAGAGGAACAAGAGATCAAATTGCAAACATCCACTGGATCATCGGAAAAGCAAGATAGCTCCAGAAAAACATCTATCTCTGCTTTACTGACTATGCCAAAGCCTTTGACTGTGTGGATCACAATAAACTGGAAAATTCTGAGAGAGATGGGAATACCAGACCACCTGACCTGCCTCTTGAGAAATCTGTATGCAGGTCAGGAAGCAACCGTTAGAACTGGACATGGGACAACAGACTGGATCCAAAGAGGACAAAGAGTATGTCAAGGCTGTATACTGTCACCCTGCTTATTTAACTTGTATGCAGAGTACATCATGAGAAATGCTAGGCTGGAGGAAGCACAAGCTGGAATTCAGATTGCCGGGAGAAATATCAATAACCTCAGCTATGCAGATGACACCACCCTTATGGCAGAAAGTGAAGAGGAACTAAAGAGCTTCTTGATAAAAGTGAAAGAAGAGAGTGAAAAAGCTGGCTTAAAGTTCAGCATTCAGAAAACAAAGATCATGGCATCAGGTCCCATCACTCCATGGAAAATAGATGGAGAAACAGTGGAAACAGTGGCTGACTTTATTTTGGGGGGCTCCAAAATCACTGCCGATGGTGATTGCAGCCATGAAATTAAAAGACCCCTATTCCTTGGAAGGAAAGTTATGACCCACCTAGACAGCATATTCAAAAGCAGAGACATTACTTTGTCAATAAAGGTCCGTCTAGTCAAGGCTATGGTTATTCCAGTGGTCATGTACATATGTGAGAGTTGGACTATAAAGAAAGCTGAGTGCCAAAGAATTGATGCTTTTGAACTATCATGTTGGAGAAGACTCTTGAGAGTCCCTTGGACTGCAAAGAGGTCCAGTCAATCCATCCTAAAGGAGATCAGTCCTGGGTGTTCATTGGAAGGACTAATGTTGAAGCTGAAACTCCAACACTTTGGCCACCTGATGCGAAGAGCTGATTCATTTGAAAAGACCCTGAGGCTGGGAAAGATTGAAGGTAGGAGGGGAAGGGAATGACAGAGGATGAGATGGTTAGATGGCATCATTGACTCGATGGACATGGGTTTGAGTGGACTCCAGGTGTTGGTGATCGACAGGGAGACCTGGTGTACTGTGATTCATGGGGTCACAAAGAGTTGGACATGGCTGAGTGACTGAACTGAACTGAACTGAATGCTTCAGTCATGTCTGACTCTTTGCAACCCTGTGGACTGTAGCCCACCAGGATCCTCCTTTTATGGGATTTTCCAGGCAAGACTACTGGAGTGGGTTGCCATTTTCTCCTGCAGGGGATCTTCCTGAACTAGGATTTGAACCTGTGTCTTTTGCATCACCTGCATTGGCAGGCCCATTCTTTACCACGACCACCACTGAGGGAGCCCTACCTACTTTAATGTTTCTCCTAAAACATTATTGGATTTCCCTGATGGTTCAGAGGGTATAGCTCCTGCCTGCAGTGTGGGAGACCTGGGTTCGATCCACCAGTTGGGAACATCCCCCTGGAGAAGGAAATGGCAACCCGCTCCACTACTCTTGCCTAGAAAATTCCATGAATGGAGGAGCGTGGTAAGCTACAGTCCATGCAATTGCAGAGTCACACATGACTGAGCAATTTCACTTCTAAAGTATTATTATCTTGAACCAGTTGTGGTTATGTAAACTTTGAAAATAAAGTCCCACATTTCTTTTGTATTAGTGTCTATATGTTATTGTTGCACGAAGTAGTAAATAATCAGCTGCTGTTGCTGCTGCTGCTAAGTCGCTTCAGTCGTGTCTGACTCTGTGTAACCCCGTAGACGGCAGCCCATCAGGCTCCCCCATCCCTGGGATTCTCCAGGCAAGAACACTGGAGTGGGTTGCCATTTCCTTCTCCAATGCATGAAAGTGAAAAGTGAAAGGGAAGTCGCTCAGTCATGTCTGACTCTTAGTGACCCCATGGACTGCAGCCTACCAGGCTCCTCCATCCATTGGATTTTCCAGGCAAGAGTACTGGAGTGGGGTGCCATTGCCTTCTCCCAAACTGAATTGGATTTCTGTACTCAGTGAAATTACTGTTCCCATTACAAAAGTTTTCATTACAAAGATACAATCTATACACAGTTAATATGTAGCATTATTATCAAAATAGCTATTCTTATTTTCTCTGATTCCTGGAAGGACTGCAACTTCTGTGAACAGTAATCCTTTATGCAAATGAATTCCGGTGATATCCTAACGGGTATTCATTAATGTCTTTCTTATTAACCAATTAATCATTCATTTTCCAAACACTTTTAAAGCATCACCTTTGTGCCAAGCACTGTGATAAATACTGGTGGAACAGAAAAGAACAGAGTTGAGAAAAATCTCTTGTACTTAATTTACTTACAGTTGGAAAGCTGAGTTAAGAAGGGTGACTACTAGACTGATAATTCTGTTATTGTTTTCAGTCGCTAAGTCATATCTGACTCTTTGAGACCCCATGAACTGTAGCATGCCAGGCTTCCCTGTCCTTCAGTATCTCCTTGAGTTTGCTTAAAATCATGTCTGTTAAGTCAGTGATGCCATCCAACCATTTCATCCTCTGTCATCCCCTTCTCCTCTTACCCTCAATCTTTCCCAGCATCAGGGTCTTTTCCAAAGAGTCGGCTCTTTGCATCAGGTGGCCAAAGTATTGGAGCTTCAACTTCTTTATCAGTACTTCCAATGAATATTCAGGGTTGATTTCCTTTAGGATTGACGGGTTTGATCTCCTTGCTGTCCGAGGGACCCTCAAGAGTTTTCTCTAGCACCACAGAAAGTATCAATTATCTGGTGTTCAGCCTTCTCACATCCATATATGACTACTGGGAAAATCATAGCTTTAACTTTACAGATCTTTGTCGGCAAACTGATGTCTCTGCTTTTAAATATGCTGTCTAGGTTTGTCATAGCTATTCTTTCAAGAAGCAAGTGTCTTTTAATTTTGTGGCTGCAGTCACCATCCACATTGATTTTGGAGCCCAAGTAAATGAAATCTGACAACGTTTCCACATTTTGCCCATTTGTATGCCATGAAATGATGGAACTGGATGTCATGACCATTGTTTTAGGAATGTTGAGTTTTAAGCCAGCTTTTTCACACTCTTTTTTCACTTTCATTAAGAGGCTTTTTAGTCCCTCTTCACTTTCTGCCTTTAAAGTGGTATCATCTGCATATCTGAAGTTGATATTTCTCCCGGCAATCAAGAAAGAGTTAGTTTACCAGGAGTAAAATCTCACATCAAAGTTTAATTTCATTAAGTAACTCCTTTTGTTTAGGGAAGTTTTGTGTTGTTTTTTTTTTTTTTCCTATCAATTCTAGAGGAGGGTTCATGAACATGAGATATGAGGAGACTGTAAATTGTTTAGCTAAGGTTTCTTCTAAAAAGGAACAGGCATCTAGGAATGTAATAGATAAAAAATAAGAAAAGATAGTGATATGTGGGAAGAGGAGAGAAAGCAGAACAATATGGTCGGAGGCTGGCACTTTGGTTGATGGGTGGGGCTGAAGTCCTTTCTTAAGAGGTGGAAGTTTGGGGTCCATCTGAAAACTATCTTCGATAACATGGTATAATATAGCATCTCATATAGTTCGTTATACTTAAATCCCCAGCCAATAATTGTTTTTCTCTAGTATTATTTGTCGCATAGGTGAGAGAGGAAACAAAGAGATTTCATGCTCTTGAGTTGGATTGACATCAGACCACTGCAAATAGCAGGAGTATGGGAATGCGTCCAAAGCTGAAAATCACAGCCAGTTATAAATAGAAAATAGCAATCGAAAGAAAGCTCTTGGCAAAGAATGAGAAAGCACTTAGTTTCAAAGAGGACTGATAGCAAGATCAAACCCATCTTATCAGGAAATTAAGGAGCACCAGCCATCCAGGCTTCACTAAGCCTATTAGTATGCCTGTTTCAATCCCAACATTCAAGTCTACAGTTAACATTTTTATTAAGTCACAAGATAAATACCTAACTCATCAATCTTCCTTTAGATATAATAACTTTATCTCCCAACTCTTCCCATTTTCTTTTGCTTCTGTCTTTTCAAGGGTTCCAACTTTGAACTCTTTATCAGTTGACAACAATAATGATTTTCCAGAGTTAAGTGGAACATGTCTGCTGTAGAATGCTAAGCATCCATTTCCATAAAGTAACTTTTAGTGATCCCAAGTGAAACTTGTATTGGCTCCCAGGTGTCCACACTATGGGCCGCAAGCCAGTCAGAGAAAGCATCAATCTATCAAGGAAATAAAACTTCCACTGGACTTACGCCACCGCTCCACGTGCGTTATACTCCAGCCACCTCCTGGTGATTCTCTTTGCTATACTGCCCACTCATGTCACAGTGGTGGTCTGCTAACTATTTGTTTTAAAAAAAATATTTAGCAAACTCTACAGGTATTACTTTATAAAGCAATTCCTGAGAAAAAACTCTGTAAGTGTGAAATCTCAAAGACTGGATAGCTTTGTATGTGTGTGAGGTTTTTTAATATATGAGATTTGTTTGATTTCCATTTCTTTCAGATAAACGTTTAGCTAACTAAAGCCATCTCTCAATTTTGAATAATTTTGAGGCCATCTCTCAAAATTATTGGTGTATTAATAAATAGGATCTAATTTTCAAGCTAAATAGCACCATGAACATTATACATTTCAGAATTTATATTTGTCACTTTTCATGTTAAAATATTTTTAAAAACATTATCAAAGCAACTATTGAAATGCACCTATGTATAGTATCCTAAATATTCGTGAAATTTATAATGATTAGGTAAAACATAGACCATATTTTTATTATAAAATATTTTAATTTACATTATAGGACATAAGAGTAGGTACATCTTCCCCACTGCTACATATGCAGAGAGGAAGTTTTAAACATAAGGGTTTATGTTATGTTTTGCTTTCTCATTTGTACAAACGCTTCTTGCCTGGGAAATTCTATGGACAGAGGAGCTTGGTGAGCTGCTCCATATAGTCACAAGTCAGACACAACTTAGTGACTAAACCACCATCACCAACTGATAATATAAAGTGTATTTTTCAGGGTTATTGATTAGATGATATATGTTCATTTTTATGTGTCCTGCGTAGCAATTTTTAAATGCTAATAATTAGATCAGGAGTTTTGAACAGTGAATATGAGTACTCTTGTACATTTTTTTCAATAATGTTTATTACTAATTATTATAGATCTATATAAGTAAAAGAAGTTGTGCAATAGGTTATATTCAAGAACTCTTCAACATAATACAGGTGTTCACAAGTGATGGTGTGGGATTTCAGATTAGAACATATATAGCATCAAAAATAAGTTAAAATTAAATTTAAAAATTGAGAGATGGTGTGGGGAAGGAGGGGGAAGGGATGGGGTCCGGATTGGGAACTCAGGTACACTTATGGCTGATTTATGTCAATGTATGGCAAAATGAGTACAGTATTGTAAAGCAAAACAAACTAAAAAAATAAAAATTAATAAAAAAAAAAAACCAGCAGAAGGGAAAAAAAATTGAATCAAATGTAAAATATTAAATCTAATTAAAATTTAGATTAAAATTAAATAATGTTCAATGTTAACAAGAGTGAATATGGTAAACAGCTTTTTCATTTGAGTTGTTGTTGTTGGGGCTTCCCTGATAGCTCAGACAGTAAAGAATCTGTGTGCAATCCAGGAGACCAGGGTTCAACCCCTGGGTCAGGAAGATGATCAGCTACCCATTCCAGTTGTTGTTTAGTTGCTAAGTTGTGTCTGACTCTTTGCGACCCCAAGGACTGTAGCCTGCCAGGCTCCTCCGTCTATGAGATTTTCCAAGCAAGAATACTGGAGTGGGTTGCCATTTCCTTCTCCAGGAGATCTTCCAAACTAAGGGATCAAACCCACATATCCTGTGTTGGCAAAGGGGTTCTTTACCACTGAACCAACATGGAAACTTCATTCACTTGAGTAGATAATTTTAATGAACTACGCTTTAGATCTCTAATAGAACTGCAGTACTACAGAGGTAAAATATCTAACTTTTATATAAGAATGAAGTAATGCTTTCTTAGGAAGGAAACTTAGGGATTAATTTGACAAGGGTTGAGAGTATATGTGGAGAAGAATTCAGAATCATTTAGGTACAGAAACATGTATGAATTTCAAGTTGACGAGGAAAGAGAGAAGGGATAGAAGGTCATTAATGACTGAATTATATGAAACTGAAATATAATGAAACATAAGGCCAGAGAGTTAGACACGGTACAGACCTTGCTGCACTCTGTAAACATTAAGTATTTTGAAACACATTTAAGGGTAATGGAAGTCTCTGACTCCCATTAAGTAAGAAACTGATATAATGATTTGTCTTTGATTAAGGTCACTCCGATTGTAGAGTGAGGAATGGACTGGAGATCATTCAACCAAGGAAAGAGACGCTATTGATCTGAGACATGGGGATGGAGAAATAGAGCCGGAAATAAGAAAGCATAAGGTAAAATCTGCCAGTCTTGCTGACTAATTTAATGGGGAAAGGCAGAAAAAATGTCAAAGAAATAGCAATAATGTTCAGGTCTGTGGCTTTAACAACTAGGAAATTGTCAATACCATTTTAATAAGAAAAAAAAAAAAGGAATAGGTCTGAGACCAAGAGGATTTAATTATTGTTGGACATGCTGAGTTTGAAACCTCTTTCAGACCTTGTGCTAGAGATATCCAATAGGCAACCTGCAGGGGTTTCTAGCTTGGAAGTGGACGGACTAGAGATATGGATTTGTTGATCTCTGCAATGCTATACATGCATAGCAATTAAAGATCTGGGGATAGACTTTGGGTAATTGCATAGTTAAAATCATAGGATAATTTAAGAGTGATTAAAAATTTAAGAATTGTGTACTGAGTTGGTTACATCTGTTGGGCTTTAGCAAAGTGAGAGCAAGTGGAATATCACAAATTTAGTTTCCTGAGAGAACTCAGTTAGGAAACACCTAGTCATACTAGGATTCTGCTCCTGAAGGTCTGTGGCAGACAATTAACAACCACTGAATATTCATGAGCACTTCCACAGTTCTCAGCCAGCTTGTAGTTAGGGCCATATGATTGGATTCTGGCAGGAGTCCAGCCGTACAATCATGAAAATACTTTCCATATGAGAGGAGTTTTTGCAAAGGATTGTAAAGAAATAAAGATTAAGACCTATAAATGAATATTCTATATTATAACAAGCATTCTTTTATCATTATTATAGGGCAGTGGCCAATACTGACAGATCCTTGGGAAAGTGAGTTCATGGGGACTATGTATAGTAAGAGGGAGAGAGAGGTGTTGGTAGACAGTCCCTGGATTTCATCAAGAGTCTTGTAGGATCAATTATAACTGAGTATTAGTATCTTTCATACTGGGCATTGGAATCCTCTGGTGTTTTGTCTTTAGTTCATAATAAAATATGATATTTGCATGAATATATGTGAGGACATACACTTGAATGGTCCCCATACACATGGCCAGGAAAACATCAACCCAACATATAAAAACCCATGTTTAGTTCACCCTGAGATCAATATATCACCAGTTCTCCACTGCTCAAATATTTCACAGTTCACTTTACAGAAAAATTTACCTCCTCCCCAGAAAGTTACCCATTGTCCAAAAGGAAAACACAAAGGTAACTACTCTAAATATTGCATGTGAGCACAACCTATTAGAAGTCACCAATGCCATTGACATCCATCCTCATTTTTCAACGAGGGGACTTTGCTTCAGGCACAGAATGTATAGTACTAGAGAGAACAATCTAGGTGTTTTAATAGTCTTTTTTTGCTTCACACTGATGGACTGAGTTATCTGATTGGTGAGATATGGAGAGGTGTACAGGCTTGGTTAACACCATAAAGCCAAGGTAACAACTGGCGAGGGTCACTGTATTTATATATATATATATATATTTGTCCACTGATCTGTCATAATTCTCTTACTGTATTATCCTATTGACTTGTAAAACAGGCCTCACTATTCTTTCATATGGCTGCTTGGCAAAGCACTATTTAGGACACTACACTGTCCCCATGAGTAGTTCCAACTGTCCTCAATTTGGGATCTTGTTTTTGTAAGTGTTTCTTTGTTTTTGCAAGGCTTTCAGTGGTATAGGTTTTTTTCCTGTTCCCTATTCTTACCCTGGCTGCAGTGTGCATGAGTGTGTGCTAAATCCCTTCGGTCATGTCTGACACTTCATGACCCCATGGACTGCAGCCTACCAGGCTTCTCTGTCCATGGGATTCTCTAGGCAAGAATACTGGAGTGGATTGCCATGCTCTTCTCCAAGGGGTCTTCCTGATACAGGGATCACGCCCATGCGTCTTGCATCTCCTACACTGGCAGGCATTTTTTTTTTTTTTTTTGAACCACTAGTGCCATTTTGGAGGCCCCAGCTGCTAAGTACTCAATTACTTCAACATGTGTATCTTGTTGACGGTGCTTTTTCACCCCTTCGGTGAAACGGGGAAGGCTGGAGAGTGCTGGGCTGGGGATAAATTCTCTCCTTCAGCCAGAGCGCATTTCCAGAATTGAGCTCTGGCAAAGTCCTTTCTCCTAGAGACTAGGTCTGTCTTTGGGGAATGCTTTGTCTACACTTCTCAGTAGTTCCTCTTCTTCTCTGTCTCTGAAACATCAGAGGATTTTCTTGGGTCCTAAAGTTGACAACCTGGTCAGGTTCCTTGAAGAGAAGCTCGTGGAAGTTTTGGGAATATCTAAGACTATTCCCCTCAGAAATCTCCCCCTCTCTAGTCCACACTCTGTCTCTAGCAATTCTTCACAGCTGTTTCTACCAGTATTATATTGGTCCTGCAGTTTCTGCTTCTGGTGGTTGGACCTACCTTTGCTCTATCATTCTGGATGCACTTGTCTTTCCAGCTTTTAAAGCAATTGCATGTCCTGAGATCTTGGAGTCCAAGAAGAACCATTGATTCTCAGTTTGCATAGTTTTATCTTGTTCTAAGAACAGAAGAGATGAGATCGAGCACTTTGCACATTGGAGCTGAACCTGTATAATTTGCTATGTTTCTTCCTCATCTTTACATATGCCACTTTGTGGTGGTTTGGCTGGACACTGATGAGAGTATAACCCTGGAATAAGTCATTAGAAGTTTCGAAAAAGAAACGGTTATTACCTGGAAGTTGTGGACTATGAGATTGACAGTGTTTAAAACTGGATCATCTGAGGAGCCTTCAAACTATATCAGTATCTGTGTTCTACCACAGGAGATTCTAATTTAATAGGTTTGCAGTGGGGCCCAGACATCAATGCATTTTAATATCTTTCCAAGTTATGGTAATATCTAACCAGGTTGTGAACCACTGCCATAATGGAACTTAAAAGACCATCTCTAGAAAAAATTTATGACATGGCTTGGAGGTTTTCCTAGTGAGGGGTAGAGAAAGAGTTTTTGATAAACCCCATTTGAGAATTTGAACACTTTTGCTGCAAAATATTTGAAACTATATATACATCAAAACCTTTAACTGTGTGGATCACAACAAACTAGAAAATTCTTAAAGAAATGGGAATATCAGACCATCTTATCTGCCTCCTAAGAAATCTGTAAGCAGGTCAAGAAGCAACAGTTAGAACCAGACATGGAATAATGGACTAATTCAAAACTGGGAAAGGAGTATGTCAAGGCTGTATTATTGCCATCCTGCTTATTTAACTTATATGCAGAGTACAGTAGGTGAAATGCCAGGCTGGATGAAGCACAAGCTAGAATCAAGATTGCTGGGAGAAATATCACTAACCTCAGATATGCAGATGACACCACCCTTATGGAAGAAAGTGAAGATGAACTAAAGAGCCTCTTGATGAAAGGGAAAGAGGAGAGTGAAAAAGTTGGCTTAAAACTCAGCATTCAGAAGATGAAGTCCACAGTATCTGATCCCATTACTTTATGGAAAATAGATGAGGAGACAATGGAAACAGTGACAGACTTTATTTTCTTGGGCTCCAAAATCACTGCAGATGGCGATTGCAGCCATGAAATTAAAAGATGCTTGCTCCTTGGAAGGAAAGTTATGAAAAACCTAGCCTGCATATTAAAAAGCAGAGAAGCAGAGACACTACTTTGCTGAAAATGGCCCATCTGGTCAAAGCTATGATTTTTCCAGTAATCAAGTATGGATGTGAGAGTTGAACCATAAAGAAAGCTGAGCACCAGAGAATTGATGCTTTTGAACTGTGGTGTTGGAGAAGACTCCTGAGAATCCCTTGGACTGCAAGGAGATCCAACCAGTCATTCATAAAGGAAATCAGTCTTGAATATTCACTGGAAGGACTGATGCTAAAGCTGACGCTCCAATACCTTGGCCACCTGATGTGAAGAACAAACTCATTGGAAAAGACCCTGATGCTGGGAAGGATTGAAGGCAGGAGGAGAAGGTGATGACAGAGGATGAGATGGTTGGATGGCATCACTGACTCCATGGACATGAGTTTGAGCAAGCTCCAGGAGTTGGTGATGGACAGGAAAGTTTGGCATGCTGCAGTCCATGGGGTCGCAAAGAGTCAACCCAACTGAGTGACTGAGCTGCACTCAATATATAATAGAGAAAACAACGTTGGAGCAGGGCATTCAAGATTGAGGGTACTAACTGTTACACTATCTTCTAATAAATGTTTCCTCGCTCACAAGCCAAAGTGTACTCTTTTTGGTAACAAAGAGAACTAGTTCAAGGGGTTTAAAACTGACCCATTTTTAAAACTGACCCAAATTTAAAACTGACCAAGGGCACGTATTCTATATGTATATATGATTTTATTTTTCAAATGGGACTAGAACTAACTGTTCTCTCTCAAGCATTGTAAAAGATCCAGGTAGAAAAAGCATTAGCCAAACATAATGGTGCATAAGTTCAATATATACTGTGTTAGGGACCATGAGGAATGATATGTAAATTGAAATCCTACATGAGCAGATGCTAGGAGTGCCCATGTGGACCTTGCTGATCTATCTGAGGCAGAACACTAGAGCAAAGCAATAAGAACCACTGACTATGTCCCTAGAGTTACTTTGAATTCAGCATTAATTTCTAGCTTCAATTGCCAGAATCATAGTTCCACGTCAGTTTTCATGAAGTTAATCTGACATATCTGTGAGATTTCATATTTATCCAAAAGATGTGTCCCCTTATTTGATATAATTTAAGGAATCTGTTTCTTACACTCAAATATGGCTCATTAAGTTATGCGAGGAGCAATATAATTTAGTCAAATGTAGCACAGTACTCTTGCCTGGAAAATTCCATGGACGGAGGAGCCCGGCAGGCTCCAGTCCATGGGGTCGCTAAGAGTCTATAACTGAGCGACTTCACTTTCACTTTTCACTTCCATCCATTGGAGAAGGAAATGGCAACTCACTCCAGTGTTCTTGCCTGGAGAATCTCAGGGACGGGGGAGCCTGGTGGGCTGCCATCTATGGGGTCGCACAGAGTCGGACACGACTGAAGCGACTTAGCAGCAGCAGCACAGGATTATTCTAACCTATGTTTAAATCTCAGGCTCAGCCAAGTCTAGGTCTCCCATTTAATTAAACACACACACACACACACACACACAGAGGCATGCCTCGCTTTATTGCATTTCACTTTACTGTACTTCAGAGATACTGTGTTTGTGGCAACCTAGGTCAAGCAAGTCTATTGTCTCCATTTTCCCAACACCATTTGCATTCTTCTTGTCTCTGTCACATTTTGGAAATTCTCACAATATTTCAAAAAAATGTTTTATTGTTACATTTGCAATGGTACCTGTGATCCGTCATCTTTGATGTTACAACTACAAAATGATTATCATTCCCTGGAGGGTCAGGTGATGGTTAGCATTTTAAGCAAGGGATGATTATTTTACATTTTTAACATAATGATATGATATGACATGCTTAACAGGGTAAACGTAACTTTTATATGTACTAGGAAACCAAAAAAATTGTGTGACTCACTGCAATGTGACATTTGCTTTATTGCAGTGGTCAGGAACTGGCAATATCTCTGAGGTGTGCTTGTATTATGGTGGTAGTAGTGATAATTGCTAAGTCCCGATCCTTTTTTTTTTTGGAGATTTATTGCTGGAGTTCTTAAAACTGGAGCCCTATTCCAGGGAACTTTCATCATGTTTGTAATATGAGAAAAGATAAAAAGTAAATAGATAAAGATCTTAACCATGAAAAAAACTGATTCCTGAAATAAATTTCTTTTTGAAAACCTAGAAAGAATCACATTTTTCTTTAGGAATTTAAGGTGGGATCCAAGAAGACTAAATCAGTTTATTTCATGCTGTTTTTCCTTTTCTTGATTTTTGAAAGGTTAAATTTTTCTAATAAGGGTTTGTTTTCTGTGTTTCTTGGCTGAGAGAATCTCTGTAATTGACCATAACAAGGTAGTATCAGGGAGAATTGACTAGGAAGAACTTCATTGGAGAAGTTCTGGTTTTATTTGTATGAGATAGTAAGTGTGATACTATGGATGTGGTCACAATAACTGTGACTATAAAAACCTTATTTCGCAAGAACTTGAGCATATGAGTATTAACATGTTCCTCATAAGATGGCTTGGAGAAGGAAATGGCAACCCACTCCAATGTTTTTGCCTGGAGAATCCCAGGGATGGGGGAGCCTGGTGGGCTGCCGTCTATGGGGTCGCACAGAGTCGGACACGACTGAAGCGACTTAGCAGCAGCAGCAGCAGCAGCAGCAGCATAAGATGGCTAAACAAGTGCAGAAGTGAACCAAATTTCAGTTAATATAAGCACCAATAGGAGCTTGATTACCACGGAATGAGAGTTATATATAGTATTGAAGGAGTCTGGGAGAGACATTCCAATCAGATTTCTTAATAAATGTTTCATTGGACTCAAGGATGAGCCCAAATATTGCACAGAAGTCTTAGATAATTAAGAGATCTGTGTAAATTCTTTGGATTATAAACAAATAACAATCTTTGGTTTCCATAAGGAGTTATCCTATTTGAGGCATTGTGCTTCACTCCTTATTATTTGTGTGTGTGTGTGTGTGTGTGTGTGTGTGTGTGTGTGATTTAATTCACCTACCATAGTACTCCTCTGGAGAAGGAAATGGCATCCCACTCTAGTACTCTTGCCAGGAAAATCCCATGGACAGAGGAGCCTGGTGGGTGACACAGTTCATGAGGCTGCAAACAGTTGGGCATGACTGAGCAGCTGAGCACACATAACAGGCATCATAGTTCTCACATTTAAATTGTAAATCATAATGCTTTATAGTATATTCACGAAGGTGTACAACCATCATCAGTGTCTAATTACTGAGTGTTTTCATCACCCCCACAATAAATCTCATTCTGTTAACAAGTAACTCCTCTTTCCCCCTTTTCTCCTGGCAACCACTTATCTACTGTTTGTTCCTATGGATTTGTCTCTCTCAGGTATTTCATATAAGTGGAATCATTTACTATTTGTCCTCTTGTGTCTGACTTATTCTACTTCTTATAAGGATTATTTATGTTGTAGTATATCAACACATTATTTCTTTTTTGTGGTGAATATAGTCTACTGTATGGTTATTAATTTCCTAAGACTGCTGTAATGAAGTACCATAGATTGGATTGATCAAAAGAACAGAAATGTACTGTCTCATAGTTCTAGAGACTAGGCGTATGAAATCAATGTATTAGCAGAGCTATGCACCCTCTAAGACCCTGCGTAGAATCTTTCTTTGCGTCTGGAAGTGTCTGCAGGTACTTGACTTCCCTTGGCTTGTATTTCCATCGTGCCAAACTCTGCCTCTGTCGAACATGCCCTTCTTCCTGTGTGTCTGATTTTAGAGGGTACTTCCCTTTTCTAATAAAGACACCACTTATTGGGCACCTCATGATGACCTCATCTTTGCTTGATGAAATATGCAAACACTCTATTTAAAAGGTTCACACCTTCAGACAAGTTTGATTATGATTTCAACATAACTTTTGAAAGATACAACTCAACCTATAATATACAGGCATCCACATTTCCTTAATCAGTTCATTAGCTGAAGGGCACTGGGTTGTTAAGCTCTTGTTTATTGTGAATCATGCTGCTGTGGAGTATTTACGTACAAGTTTTTACATAGACATGTTTTAATTTGGTGTGTACCTAGAACCCGGTGGCTCAGATGGTAAAGGATCTGCCTGCATTGCAGGAGACCTGGGTTCAGTCTCTGGGTCAGGAAGATCCTCTGGAGACAGGAATGATTACCCACTCCAGTATTCTTGCCTGGAAAATCCCATGAACAGAGGGGCCTGGCAGGCTACAGTCCATGGGGTGGCAGAGAGTCAAATGCAACTGAGTAACACTTTCACTTTCGTGTTTAGCACATCGACTTTAAAGTGGGATTACTGGGTCATACGGTAACTATGTTCTCTGAGTAGCTTCCAAACTGTTTTCCAACATGGCTGTACAATTTTACATTTCTACTAATAGTATATAAGTTTCTACTAATAGTATATAAGTTTCTACTAATAGCATATAAGAGTTCTGATTTTCCACCTCTTCATCAATATTATTGTCTGCAATTTTATTATAGCTATCAATTGGGTGTGAGATGATATCTCATATTGATTGGCATTTCTCTAATCACTTGATGTGGAGCACCTTTTCTTTTGCTGATTGGCTGAGCTTCTTTGGTGAAATGTCTATTCCAACTCTCTCTCATTCTAAACTTTGGCTGTCTTCTGTCACTTCTTATTTAACTCACTAAGATGGTGATTTATCTTGTTGGTGAGAGAGCTGAAACAAAAAAGTAGAGAGATCTCACTATAAAGCTCCACAACAAATGCTCTTCATCAGGCATGTCTTTGAAATTTTTAGTGACGCTTCCTAATGAGTCATTTTTATTATGGGAAGAAAGGACTTGGGACAATTTATGGTTCTCTTGAAGTCCTTCCTTCCCACATTAGAGATCCAGGGTAATAGATATGTTTCTAATGAGGTCTTTGATCACTTTCACTTTAAAAAAAAATAAATAAAACAGCACTTAGTTAATGAAACATTTCCATATCATAGTCTAGATGATCATTTATTTTACACGATATTTTCTAAGGATTCAGTCTCATAAATCCATAAATAATGGATTTGGTTATTATAAGCAATCCTGAGTTAGAGATCATCTATAAGATAATTCCTTTAGTATGGATTTCCCTTTATTCTACTATCATTGGATTATTTTCCAGGATAGTCAGTTGCCAACATGTTTGAAGATGATTAGACAGTGTTACCTGCTTTCTTTTTTTTTGGAAGAGTATCCTTTTCCCTCAGCCCTGAACACTGGAAAATAATTGGATCTTGAGTTGGCTATTTTAGCTCCTTCCCTCTAATGAATACTATAACTGGTCCACATTGCTTTGATAAGACTTTTCAATCTTAAAATTGTGTGTGTGCATGTGTGTGTATGTGTGACGTATGTAGGGCTGGCTGCAGCATGGGTAGCCTGTAGGTCTTTACTTTCCTTTTTTATCTAGTACAAGTGTGAGTATCTTACCAAATTCAGTATGTTTGCTCTGCCCATTAAATATTCCCTGAAATGAGTTGGCTGAGATCTATAGACTAGTGCTTCTTAAAGGATATTCTCCAGAACAGCTGAATCAGCATCACCTGGGGACTTATTAGAAATGCAGATTCCCAGTCTCTCTTTCAGACCTGGTAAATCAGAAGCTATGAGGTTGAGCCCAGCTGTCTGTGTTTTTCAAGCCTTCCATATGTTCTAATGCATGCTCTATTTTGAGAACTGCTAGTTTAGACTGTGAGGCAAGTATTGGTAGTCTCATCACTTAATTCAGCATCGTAGTTAGTCCCAGGTTCTCATTTAAAAGATTCCTTTAAGTGCAGTTCAGTCACTCACTTGTCCGACACTTTGTGATCCCATGAACTGCAGCACACCAGGCTTCCTTGTCCATCACCAACTTCCCCAACTCACCAGCTCCTGGAGTTTACTCAAACTCATGTCCATACAATTGGTGATGCGATCCAACCATCTCATCCTCTGTTGTCCCCTTCTCCTCCTGCCCTCAATCTTTCACAGCATCAGGGTCTTTTCAAATGAGTCAGCTCTTCGCATCAGATGGCCAAAGTATTGGAGTTTCAACTTCAACATCAGTCCTTCCAATGAACACTCAGGACTGATCTCCTTTAGGATGGATTGGTTGGATCTCTTTGCTGTCCAAAAGATTCCTTTAGCTTTTGGTAATTTTCAGAAAAAAAGGCCTCCAGCCATTTTGGCTTTTGAAAATATTATTACTTCCTATTTTAAAGAAAAGCAATCCATATATGTTGAAAATAAATCTGTATTTTTTAAATAAAAATATCAAGGTTTCAATTTAGTCCATACCTTGATACTTATGTTAGCTGTCTTTTCAGAGACTATCTTTACTCAATCTTAAGACTCAGAATGAAAAACTTTTCTTTCAGTGCATCACAGCTAAAATCTACTGTTAAGTTTTTACACGCTTCAAGTAAGGAATATAATGAGACTATCAGTACCAAATCTACTCCCATATTCTGCATAAGTTTAGTCAATATGCCTGGGGTGATTTTATCCTTATCTATATCTATTTCCTGGTGTTACCATGGCTTCCAAGGACTTCTGAGAGAGAAGAAAATGTTTCTCCTATCTGTACATGACTTTCAATAAGAAATCTGTGTTTTAAAGGATCTCTTCAATTGACAGCCCTTCAATGCTTAAATAATTCAAACTTGCAGTATTTGTTTGATCAAAATAGTTACTTTGTTTTCTTTAAACATAAAATTCTAAACTATTTACAATTTTAAATAGCAGGAATCCAATCATAGGCCTAAATATAGTTCACACCAATACATTAAACTATCTGGAGGAGTTTGGAGGAAGTACTTAAATATATGCATTTATTTGAGGTATCTTACTGTAGTTGGATTGACAAAAATAAACCCACAAACTAAACAACAACAAAAAATCCCTTACCTATCACAACTGAATACATATATATATGGAGAGAGAGAGAGAGAGATGCACCAAGGCCAAAATTTAATAGACACTTAAACATTTTTATTAATTAGAGTTCTCTAGAGAAACAGAACTGTATAAATATGAAGAGATTTATCTTAAAGAATTGACTTGTGTGGTTATGGAGACTGAAAAAATTAAAAAAACAGTTTGTCATTCTCTATGATTGAAACACTAATTTAAAGTATTTAGAGAAGTACTTTGTTATAAACTTAAAATGCATTAAGAAAAATCTTTCATTTCACTGTTTCTGGTCTATGTTAAATTCCACTTTCAGTTTTCCTCCTCATATAAATTTCCCTTTGTAATAATCATTTAAATCATCAATTAGTTCAGTTCAGTCGCTGAGTCATGTCCGACTCTTTGCGACCCCATGAACTGCAGCACGCCAGGCCTCCCTGTCCATCACCATCTCCCAGAGTCCACCCAAACCCATGTCCATCGAGTTGATGATGCTATCCAATTGTTGCAGGAAGGGGGACCCCTTCCAGGGCCCGAAACTGGACTCTTGTCTAACACTTGGAAATGAATTGTCCGAGGAGACACATGTGCTGACAAAGCAAGAGATTTTACCAGGAAAAAGTGCCCGGATGGCGAGCAGGAGGGTAAGGGAACCCAGGAGAACTGCTCTGTCAAATGACTTACAGTCTCAGGTTTTATGGTGATGGGATTAGTTTCTGGGTTGTCCTTAGCCAATCATTCCGACTCAGAGTCCTTCTTGGTGGTTCAAGCCTGTTCAGCCAAGATGGATGCCTGAGAGAAGGATTCAGGTGGTGCCCCCTTTTGACCTTTCTCGAACTCTTCTGGTTAGTGGAGGCTTATTAGTTCCTTGTTCCTTACCAGGACCTCCTGTTGTAAAACAACTCATGCAAATGGTTTCTGTGGTCCCTGGCCAGGATAGGCGGTTTCAATCAGTGTGCTTCCCCTAACACAACCATCTCATCCTCTGTAGTCCCCTTCTCCTCCTGCCCTTAATCCCTCTCAGCATCAGGGTCTTTTCAAATGAGTCAGCTCTTTACATCAGGTGGCCAAAATATTGGAGTTTCAGCTTCAACATCAGTGCCTCCAATGAACACCCAGGACTGATCTCTTTAAGATGGACTGTTTGGACTTGTTGCAGTCCAAGGGACTCGCAAGAGTCTTCTCCAACACCACAGTTCAAAAGCATCAATTCTTCGGTGCTCAGCTTTCTTCACAGTCCAACTCTCACATCCATACACGACCACTGGAAAAACCATACCCTCGACTAGATGGACCTTTGCTGGCAAAGTAATGTCTCTGGTTTTTAATATGGTGTCTAGGTTGATCATAACTTTCATTCCAAGGAGTAAGCGTCTTTTAATTTCATGGCTGCAGTCACCATCTGCAGTGATTTGGGAGCACAGAAAAATAAATTCATCTACTGTTTCCACTGTTTCCCCATCTATTTGCCATGAAGTGATGGGACCAGATGCCATGATCTTCATTTTCTGAATGTTGAGCTTTAAGATATTTTCACTCTNTTTTAATTTCATGGCTGCAGTCACCATCTGCAGTGATTTGGGAGCACAGAAAAATAAATTCATCTACTGTTTCCACTGTTTCCCCATCTATTTGCCATGAAGTGATGGGACCAGATGCCATGATCTTCATTTTCTGAATGTTGAGCTTTAAGATATTTTCACTCTCCTCTTTCACTCTCATCAAGAGGCTTTTTATTTCCTCTTCACTTTCTGCCATAAGGGTGGTGTCAT
This sequence comes from Neotragus moschatus, assembly GCA_006410615.1. Taxonomy (NCBI): domain Eukaryota; kingdom Metazoa; phylum Chordata; class Mammalia; order Artiodactyla; family Bovidae; genus Neotragus; species Neotragus moschatus. The sequence continues at coordinate 786,678 of SJYA01002698.1, forward strand.
CTGCATATCTGAGGTGATTGATATTTCTCCCAGCAATCTTGATTCCAGCTTGTGCTTCCTCCAGCCCAGCATTTCTCATGATGTACTCTGCATACAAGTTAAATAAGCATGGTGACAATATACAGCCTTGACATACTTCTTTTCCTATTTGGAACCAGTCTGTTGTTCCCTGTCCAGTTCTAACTGTTTCTTCCTGACCTGCATACAGATTTCTCAAGAGGCAGGTCGGGTGGTCTGGTATGCCCATCTATCTCAGAATTTTCCACAATTTATGTGATACACACCATTGAAGGCTTTGGCATTGTCAATTTAAATCATATTTAATACTTAAAAGCATCTATTAAATTAACATCCTTTAAAAATAAAGTCAAAGCTGAAAGTTAAATTACTACTTCATGCAAAGTTCAAGAGATTTATGTAAAATATAAGGTATAAAGTTATGATATGGGCTTTTTTGTTTTAAAGTCAATTAAAACCTTATAAAGTCTTTCTTTAGACATTTCCATTAAATTATTGTATTTATTGAACTAGAAAAATAAATGTGATTGTCATTTTAACTCCTTTAATTGAATTTTCAAATTTTCTTATTCTCTTATAGTTATCATTGGACTGAGCTTTTAAAGTCAGTTTTAATTTGTATTCTATGTTAGCATCAGAGTAAAATGTACATGGATACAATGTGTCCTTGATTTTTATAAAAGCAAGGATTAGTGCCTATTATATTCTTGTGCTTTTCCTCATTCTTTCATATGACAGCTTCAGTCCATTTAATGCTATTTTTTAAATTCAAATAAGATCCTTTCATTTGATTTAGCACTTTAGCATCTAAAGTCACTTTGCTTAATGGGTCTGGTTTTGACTTTTTTAGTCATTTTTATTCATAAATGTACCACAATGTTCATCATTGTATAAGGCTTACGATGAATCCAACCACAGATCACTGAAAAAAAAGGCATAGAGTCAGATAGCAGGACACCTTATTAGCACTTTTTTTCAGACCAATAATCATGCTATTATTTGAATTTCCAAATTGCTGTCATACCATGCACTCCAAGCCCTTTTTTAAATGACCCTGTCTAATTATTTTGTTGCTGGGTTGAAGCCAACCATAATAATGTTGCTAAATGTGAAATTTGGACGTACACAGCTCTTATTCCACACCATTGGAAAGAAATCAATGTTTTCCCACCACAGTGCAATAGAGTAAATCTGTATTTCTTATTTCAGTTTTTTATTTGAAGATAGGTATCTCAGCTGGTGTCTCCTCTAGGTAGCAGTCAAGCCTAAATCATAGTGATAAGCATGGTGGTGGTTTAGTTGCTAAGTCATGTCCAACTCTTGCGACCCATTGGGCTGTAGCCCACCAGGCTCCTTTGTGCATGGGATTTCTCAAGCAAGAATACTGGAGTGGGTTGCCATTTCTTTCTCAGGGTATCTTCCTGACCCAGGAATTAAACCCAGGTCTCCTACATTGCAGGTGGATTCTTTACTGACTGAGCTATGAAGAAAGCCCTAAGTATAGCATTTTTTTAAAATGTCAAGGTCATTTAAACAGTTTTCATGTGGACCCCATGTAAATGTATATCTATGTATGAAATTTAATTGTGGCTAAAAAATCTTAAAGAGATGTTACTGTACATATATATGTGTGTATATGTCTGTGTGTGTGTGTGTATATATATATATACATACATATATATATAAAAGATATAATCTACTCTAAAAATCAAATCTCTTTCCTGAATATGTGAATATTAAAAGGTGAGAGAATTGAGGCACTAATTCTTTTATTTAAAAATAAACTTTGAGTTCTCTTGTTTTCTACAGTATATGTGGCAAATTTGTATAGAAATGTACAATTATTTTACATGCAAATCAGACTTATTATCTAATGACTAGCTTTCTGTAAGTAAATACAAGTTATCTACAAAATGGATCAGTCACTAGACTTCTAAAATTCTCACTCTTTGAGAAGTTTTTAATTTTTAAAATCTCTCTATTGTTATCTAGCACACATCAGAATACTTACTACCTATAGCAACATTTTCTAACTATTTAATATTTACTATATACTTGACATTGTTCTGTTTTAAACATATTATTCCTATTATTGTGCATAGAAATCATATGAAGTAAATTTTATTTTCATTCAGTTCAGTTCAGTTCAATCACCCAGTCATGTCTGACTCTTTGCGACCCCATGGACTGCAGCACACCAGGCCTCCCTGTCCACCACCAACTCCCAATTCCCAACTTCATTATCAAAGTACTAATAAATGCTGGATTTGAGCTCTTGCTTAGGAACATAAAACATTATCTTTTAAAATCATCACCTATTGGATCAGATTAAATAATTACATGCTAACTTAGTTTGGCTAAAGTCAGATTGGACCTTAAACTCACTCCTCAAATTCTGCTCAAAATGCTTCCTCTTGGTAGATGCTTTAGACAATTTATGAGTGTTTCAGGGCTTCCCAGTTTGTGCTTGTAGCAAAGAACCCTCCTGCCAGTGCAGGAGACATAAGAGACATGAGTTTGACCCCTGGCTTGGGAAGATCCCCTGGAGGAGGACATGGCAACCCATTCCAGCATTCTTGCCTGGAGAATCATGGATAAAGGAGCCTGGCAGGCTACAGTCCACAGGATTGCAAATAGTCAGACATATTGAAGCAACTTAGCACATGCATACGTATTAAAACTGACAAACACACACACACTTCTAATTGATAAGAAACAGAGGATATTGGATAAGTTATAATTTTTGAAGGTTTCTGTTCCCTAAGCACATTGTTTGGGACTATAGACTACATTTTCTTATTTTGTCTCATGCAATTTACAGCTTATTATCTTCTCTCAAAAAATTTACAATGACAAAGTACTCTTTACTCTGCCAACATAATTTTTTTTTCCTCAGAATGAAGCAACTGAGAATTTTTTCCCTTAGATGGAACAGTGCATGCGAATGCAGTCACTCAGTTGTGTCTGATTCTTTGCAACCCCGTGGATTGCAGTTTTCAATTATACTAAGAAATAGAGCCATGTTCAGTCGTCTCACTTACAGCATGTTATCTCTAAGATTACTCAGAGAAGTTAGACAGACAGAAAAAGTGCTGGCCATCTCTCTCCAAAAGACAAGCTTGTTCAGTTTGCAGCAATAATTCTAAAAGTCCAACAGAAATTCTAGGTGATCAACTGTACCCTAAAGACTCCATCAGAAACAATAAAAATGATATTCCTGACTAATATTTTAGCTCCATCTCCATCTCCACAGCTCCCAACTAGCTGATTTTTTTTTCATGTTTTTAAGAGTAAAAATTCCCTGAGAGAGACTCNAAAAGTCCAACAGAAATTCTAGGTGATCAACTGTACCCTAAAGACTCCATCAGAAACAATAAAAATGATATTCCTGACTAATATTTTAGCTCCATCTCCATCTCCACAGCTCCCAACTAGCTGATTTTTTTTTCATGTTTTTAAGAGTAAAAATTCCCTGAGAGAGACTCTGACTGCTTTCCTCAGTTATAGCTGCTTGTCTGAAACAATTATCACTCATACAGCATTTTTCTAGATATATTTAGTTAGACATTCATTCCTTCTTCAAATAACTGAAGTCAGAGTGGGAGGGCTTAAACTGACTTAATGCCTAGTCAGTAGGCAATGTGGCCACGATAATAATAAAGATGCTTCTTTAATAGGAAGGGAGGTGTTTATATATATACTTTACTTAATTCAACTCTGATTTTTGCTGCTTTGGCAGATAAGAAATGCTTGATTTAGAGAAACAGTCACCCTGACTCCTTGCTGGTAGGAGTAAAAAATTGTCCTTTGGAAAGGACTTTGGCAATAGTAATGTGCAAAAATTCTATGATAAAAATTCTTTTCTGTAAGAAAGAGGAAGAGGTAAGGAAATATATAGTTTTGCATCTCTTAACTTTTTTGGAAAGGGAGGGAGAGGGATGGAAGCAGGGGGGCAGGAAAGGAAAACAGGAAGAAAGGGAGAGGGAGAGAGGAAAAGGGAAAGAAAAAGGAAGAGAGGAAAAGGGAAAGAAGGAAAGCCAGGGAGGAGAGGAGAGAGAAGGCAATGAGGGAAGGATAAACCAAAAACGAATACTGATAATACTGTTAATCTACAAGGAGGAGTTGGGAATAGAAGTGACACTAACCAGTGTTCTTGGCCCTCCCCGATGAACAGCAATTGATGAGGCTAGTCAAGAAATCCAGGCAGGGCTTTAACAGGGCCCCCGCTGCAGCAGAGGGGAGAGAGAACAAGTGACGGTTCCCTTGCCCACTCCTTAAAGGGGAGAGGTGGCTCCTTCTATGGTGGAGGGTCGGGGTGTTCCAGAGATCGGGCAGGAAGGCTGGCTTAGGCGGTGTGCCTGCTCCTTAGGGGGTGGGGTGCTTGTGGGTGCACAGTGCCCTGCCCTGCGTTTGCTCCTGGCTCTTCAGAAATGGAAGTTGTTGTTGTTGTTTGGTCTTTTTATATGCTTTGTCCAGAATTTACCCCAACTGCACAGTTATTTTTAGTCCCATATAGTTTGTTTGCATTTTGTTGCTCAAGGAGATGTTTGTCCAGCCTGTCTCATCCTCATATGGTCCTTTCTATGTGTATACACATCCCTGGTGACTCTCTGGGCATCTAAATCTCTTAATCACCTCTTTAAAGAGCCTACGTCTAAATAGTTGAGGCACTGGGGATCAGAGCTTTAATCTATCAAGGGAAATACCATTGGAGAGGATACAATTCAACCATAATAGAATCCACACACCACGTGGTATGGTATGTTAGTTGCTCACTTGTGTCTGACTCTTTGAGACCCCATGGACTAGTTCACCAGGCCCCTCTGTTCATGGGATTTCCCAGGTAAGAATACTGGATTGGGTTGTCATTCTCTTCTCCAGGGGATCTTCCAGACCCAGGGATCCCACCTGGGTCTCCTGCATTGCAAGTGGACTAGTAACAAATGAATCACATAGTCACAATGAAGAGGGTGGCAAAGAATAGCACTACCAATTTGCGGAAAAGTAACATGAGTCTGAGTGAACTCCGGACGTTGGTGATGGACAGGGAAACCTGGCATGCTGCGATTCATGGGGTCGCAGAGTCGGACACAATTGAGTGACTGAACTGAACATGGGAAACACAGTATTTTGATTATATTCTCTAAGGCTAAAGACAGTACAAAATATTGTACACAAATACTGAATTGTAGTTTGTAATTTGTGTTCCATAGTGGTATGTGTTAGAAATTCTAAAATAATTTTATAATTTAGAAGTTTTCAAATACTCTACATTTTCCAAAAATAAGTAGATATATTGAGATGAGAGCCAAGTCTTTCACTTTCAGAGAAAGGAGTTACAAACTTATAGAAAAGGCTAGAATAAATTCTTCATAGTTGGATTATAACTTGAAGTATTAGTTTAACTTGAGAGAGAGTGATGTAGAAATAGATATAAATGTGTTTGTATGTATAAATGCATATTTTTTATAACTTTAGCCAGCATCAAATTATCCATGTACCTTAATATAAAAAGAAGTACATGTTTTTGGAAGTTAAAGAAATGTATTCACCATCAAAGAAAAAGTATGAACCAAAACTGAGCTAGAAAGTGGTTAGTTAGCATTTAAGGAAATGGACAGTCAGGGTTATAATAAGTATGTACCTAGATATTGACCTTGAAACATATCACAGAAGTCTTAAAGTATCAATCTAGTAGGTTTGATGTTTCTGTAGTAAATATCCAGAAAAAATAATATTTTGTAAATTAAAAAAATAAATGGAAAGCTGTCTTATATCTGAAAATTGACTTTTATTGTAAAAATTAACATCAGTGATCCAATATAATTTTCAAAAGCAAGAGAAATATAGTGATTACAAAGTGATATCTACTAAATGTTATCAATTGAGAGGGAATATACATCTCAATTTAAAATGTAAGTATGCCAGGAATGCAACTTCAGGTGGTAAGCCTTTCAAAGTCTCTCATTTGACAGAATTAAATTCCATACATTTGAAAATTTAATGCAACGAAATTTTAGATCCCATCCCTTTTTTTCTTTAGGTGACATCTATCTTCTAAGGTTATGCAATGCTGAGTTTTCTAAGATGCAGGGTAGTGTTGAACATTTGGTTTTCAGTTCTTGGTGAATTAAAGTCAAGTTACTATATTCCTTATGCATGTAACACTTCAGAAAGGCCAAAGGAAGTTCCCATCCATACCCCAGGTATTAAAAGCACAAAAGTCTCAAATACAGATTGGGACGTATAGTATCAGAACCCTCAGGATGAAACTCAGCCCACTGATCACAGAAAATCCATTTCAGCATTCAAATAGTCCACAGCTCTATGAACTATCAGAACTGTCTATCCCTCTCCTAATTTCCTATTAAATATTGTACTTATTTAATTTACTCACAATTTTTGAGGGACTGGATTGATGTGATCGTTTACCCATGAAGGATATAGAACAGGTGATGTTGCAGGATTAGTAGCTGAATGAGAAAAAAGTCACTTTGATAATAAAAATATCCAAACTTGAGGATAGNCTGTTTGTGTCATCTTTGATCATATCACTACTGTCTTATAATTTTCAGAGTATAGGTCTTTTGCCTCTTTAGGTAGATTTGTTCCTTGGCATTTTATTCTCTTCAATGCTAAATTAATGGTAATTTGGTAATTTATAATGGTAATGCTAATTTGATGGTAAATTATATTTTTTCCTTAATTCATTTTACTGATCTGTGGTTAGTGTATAGAATTGCAGGAAATTTGTGTTCATTAACTTGGTATTCTACACTTTAATGAATTCATTGATGAACTCTTGTAGTTTTCTGGTAGCATCTTAAGCATTTTCTATATATCATGTCATCTTCGCACAGTGACAGTTTTACTTCTTTCATGTTTGGGTGCCTTTTATTTCTTTTTCTTCTCTGATTGTCATGGCCAAGACTTCTGAATGTTGAATAAAAGTGGCAAGAGCTGACATCCTTGTCTTGTTCCTGATCCCAGAGGAGATGCTTTCAGGTTTCTTTCCACCACTGAGTATGATGTTAGCTATGGGTTCACCATATACACATTCCCTCTATGCCCACCTTCTGGAGAGTTGTTATCATAAACGGGTGTTGAATTTTGTGAAAAGCTTTTTCTGCAGCAATTGAGATACTCATATAGTTTTTATTCTTCAATTTGTTAATGTGTTATATCACACTGAATGATTTGCAGATATTGAAAAGTCTTTGCACCCCTGGGATATCCCACTTGGTCATGGTGTATGATCCTTTTAATATATTGTTGGATTTGGTTTGATATTATTTTGTTGAGGATTTTTGCATCTATGTTCATCAGTGATATTGGTCTGTGTATTTCTATTTTTGTAGTATCTCTGTCTGGTTTTGGTATCAAAGCCATGGTGACCTCAGAGAATGAGTTTGGGAGTGTTCCTTTCTCTGCACCTTTTTGGAATAGTTTCAGAAGGATAGGTGTTAACTCTTTTCTAAATGTTTGATATAATTTTCCTGTGAAACAATCTGTTCTTGAAATTTTGTCTGTTGGAAGATTTTTAAACAGTTTCCATTTCAGTAGTGTCTTCCTGATTTTCTATGTCTTCCTGATTCAGATTTGTACATTTCTAGGAATTTGTCTATTTCTTCTAGGTTGTCCATTTTATTGTCATATAGTTATTTGAAGTATTCTTTTATGAACCTTTGTATTTCTGTGATGTCAATTGTAACTTTTCCTTTTTCATTTCTAATTTTATTGATTTGAGCTCTTTACCATTTTTTCTTTGAGTATGGCTAAAGGTTCATTAATTTTGTTTATCTTTTCAAAGACCCAGCTTTTAGTTTCATTGAGTTTTTCTATTGCTTTCTTTGCCCCTATTTATTTCTGGTCTGTTCTTTATGATTTCTTTCCTTCTTTGAGTTTTGTTTGTTCTACTTTCCCTGATTGCATTAGGTGGAAAGTTCAGTTATTTTTTTGAGATTTTTCTGTCATTCATGCTATTAAAAATATGTTATTAATTAAACTGATAGTTCAGCTAAAACAGGGAGTCAGAACTTTCTGTGCATTAGCAACTCAAAATGAGCCAACAGTTAAATGTGAAACATTCACAACTTTTGATGTGTGATTTTATAAGAGACATACTGATATACTAAAAGTTAATACAACTTCCTATTGTGCCAAATTTATGCCAAGGGAATATCTAATGCACAAGAAGAATCAATAATCTCACATTTAAGGTCAGTAGATTAGCTACGTTAGAATTTGAGGAAGAAAGCAAACAGTCAAAAAAAAATCACATAAGTTGGCAAAGTCATGCTTCCTGATTCCTAAATGTTTAAATTGGGAACCAGTGACAAAAATGTAGTGTAGGTGGAGAAGCGAAGACAGAGAGACAAACTTTCATCATTAAAACAAAGGTTAAATAAAGATTAAGCTCAGAGCAGAAACAAGAGCCCTAGAGACTTTGGGTAGGCAAGATGCCCAGATGTTCTTCCTATCATTTCAGCCTGGCATATGAGCAAAGGTGTAGAAGGTCAAGTGGGTAAGTGGCTGCTTGTTAGAAGATGATGGCAGGGTCATCAGTTATTCTTGTCGAGTCTGAGAATAGAACTGCACTGCTAGCTAGTTAATGATTTCTTCTACACATTTAAAAGTCTTTTTAAACGATATTCTTAGACTCATCTGACCCTAATATTATTCATTTAGTCATCCAAAAGTTATACATAACTTTAGCTACCTTCAAAGTAAAACTAGTTTTCACAAAGAATTTCATGAAAAGCTAATTTCATATATATATGTAATTTGCCAATATGGCTACTATTACATTTTATTTGTGAAGTGATCTAAGAATATAATGAATAGGAAATATTCTGAGTGGTCTTATGATCAATGAGGCAAGTTTTCTAAGACTTTTCCTTATAAGCAATTCTTATATCCTACATATAAGATTACCAAAGGCTAGGGATCCAGCCATGTCTATTTGCTTGTCTTGTTTCATTCCCTAATGATTTTAGATTTCATACTTATTAGAAGAGTCATTTTAGAGCGGGAAATAATAAGGGTTCTTAAACATATATAATATTTTGTAGTCTATGTTTTTTTATCTGATTAATTTATCCACAGAAACAATTGTAAACTTGGCTGGCAAACAAGAAATTTGAATAACTAGCATCAAGTGAAACTAAAACATTCGTTTCCTGATATGTCTATAAGGGCAGTTTCTTCAGCACCCATTGTTTTTTTCTGACCTTTAATTTCTCCAGAGTTTTAATCACTTTTCTCTGAGTGCTGTGAGCCCAGAATTCCCCCTCAAAGATTTTCCCAGGAAGCCTAGAGGTGAAATATAACTTCAATTATCCAGTGCTGAGACCTCAGAATTCCTAAAAAAGGGATATAAATGGAACTCTTGCTAGAGTCACAAAAATAATAATTTTGGGGAATATACCTGTCTGTCTATCTCTCTATCTAGATAGATGGAAGCACTGTAATAGAACTATACATATATTTTCCTTTATAGATATTTGGAAAAAGTAAAATTGCCTTATTGAAGATATTTGCATGAATAGTTACATAATTAGTCAAGAGACAGTGGTTCTTATTTAGGTCTTGTATATTGTTAACGATGAGAGTGAACACTGACAGAAATGTGTCTATACTATTTTGCTTGATCTATCCCTTACTAAGTTATGTTTATAAATTCTTTACTGCAGCTTGGCTCACATTATTTTATCTGTATTGAAAGTGAATAAATCTTTTAGTTGCAACAATAAGTAGACCTCATAGAACTATCTCAGACTTACTTTATCATTATATATGTTAGAAATCCCAGGAAAAGTATGCTCAAATCTATCAAGACACTTCAGAAAGTGCCATTTTACAACTGCCTGATTTATGCAAAAATAGGAGGTGTCTGATCTTTCAGAGTAAACTGGTAGACTTACACTGAAAAGGCAAACAAACAGCACACTTTTTATGTTTTAAATCACATTACTCTGGAAAGGTACCAGTATTTTATTAAGAAAAGTCTATTTGAAGTGGCATATTTTGTGCACAAATAGTTGTGTATTAGTATCAAAAGAAAGTAAGTATGTGTAGCTCAGCTCCAGCCCTGGGTGACATGGAGAGGTGGGGCATTAAGTTGAAATCCTCTGAGTCATCTCTCCGTGGTGTCAAGAACCTTGCTCACGGCATCGTGAGTCAGGGATGGTTCCCCCTCCCCACCCCACCCCCACAACCCCGCTTCTAGCTTGCCCTCTGTAATATTTGACACATACAGCTGCAGTCAAGAACATTGGACTTGGCAGAATATGCCATATTTAAAATTTTCATGTGAACTCAAATGAAAACTTGGTACCAAATTAACACTAATTGCTGACAGCCGTGCCACATTTTAATTCTCAGACCAATACTGTTCTTTGGAATTTCAGGTACACATATATTTCACAGTTTTACATAATTACTTTTATTTTGCTCATAGCTCCTCAGAATAAACACTTAAATTACCATAGTAAGTGTTCTGCATGGATCACTTAGAGATGATTTCAAATTTTAAGATTCTGTTTTCATACAGAAATGTTACATACGATATTTTTATGACCTCACTATCCATTGTTAACTTTTATGCTATTTAGCAGATACTTGTATTGACTTTGGCAGGCTGGCTGGCTTGCTTCTCTGTCATCTATCTTGCTTCTCCTTAGTTGTTTTTCATGATTCTGTTTATCTAAACTCCACAGATTTTTTTAGATCTGTCCACCCTAAGCCCACTGAAATCACTTGGTTAAAGGTCTTTTTATCAGAGTATATTTGACTGCATGAACATTTCCAAAAACTGCATAAAACCATATCACATATTTATCTTTCCCCCCATTAAACAGTTAAAAAATATCATGCACATAATGAACCTATACATAAAAATCATGGTAAAACTTTCAGAGATTGAAGGTTTGTAAATGTACTCAACAGTGGACAATTACTTCAATGACTATAGGAATATTAACCACAAATGCTATGTCTAAAAATATGAAAATAAAGAAGATAAAAATATAGAACAATCAATAGTTTGTATGAGTGTGACTGTAAAACTTACCAGCTAAAGAACATAGATGAATTTACCCAGGTGGTATAGTTTTTTTTCCCCTTGACTTTCTGACTTGTCAGCAATACCAATAAGGGAGATTTATGCATAACATAGGTTCTTTCTCAAAACTGGTAGTTGGCTATTACAAATATAATAGTCTCTACAGATTATCATGTAGAGATCCAAGGCCTATATTTTTCCATGCATTTTCCATTTCATTGCTACTGCTCCTGCTAAGTCACTTCAGTCATGTCCGACTCTGTGTGACCCCAGAGACGGCAGTCCACCAGGCTTCCCCACCCCTGGGATTCTCCAGGCAAGAACACTGGAGTGGGTTGCCATTTCCTTCTCCAACGCATGAAAGTGAAAAGTGAAAGGGAAGTCACTCAGTCATGTCTGACTCTTTGCAACCCCATGGACTGCAGCCTATCAGGCTCCTCCATCCATGGGATTTTCCAGGCAAAAGTACTGGAGTGGGATTAGTAGATTGTAATTGATGAAAACGTCATTTGGCAAATTAAATCCTGACAGTCTCTCCCCTCCTTCTATTAATACATGTTCAAGGAATTATTATATTCCATAAGGCTATTTTTATTGATTTGAACATTTATTCCAGCCGGTAATTCTGTTTGCTTATGAGCATGCTTAGATCTCTTGGAAATAATTTTGTGACACATAGTTAATGCCATTTCCCTTATATTTTAGTTTGTTGGAGGAAATATCTTTCTTAACATATTCAAATCAACATTTACTCTAAGTAATATTCATTTCAGTGGCCTCATCTCTGCCTGAAACTTCATGAAGGGGTCTAAGAATTGTATTTTTTTTCAAACAATGTTTATGTGTATATACTCATTATATGATTAATGTTTTTTCAGCTTTTACTAAACTTTCATCTGTCATTCAGAGATTTTTTACACTTGAGAGTTTCCTTTATAATTGTCATTATTAAACACATGAAAAGATGCTCAACATACTCATTATCAGAGAGATGCAAATCAAAACCACAATGAGGCACCATTTCACGCCAGTCAGAATGGCTACGATCCAAAAGTCTACAAGCAATAAATGTTGGAGAGGGTGTGGAGAAAACGGAACCCTCTTACACTGTTGGTGGGAATGCAAATTAGTACAGCCACTATGGAGAACAGTGTGGAGATTCNGAACATTTCCAAAAACTGCATAAAACCATATCACATATTAATCTTTCCCCCCATTAAACAGTTAAAAAACATCATGCACATAATGAACCTATACATAAAAATCATGGTAAAACTTTCAGAGATTGAAGGTTTGTAAATGTACTCAACAGTGGACAATTACTTCAATGACTATAGGAATATTAACCACAAATGCTATGTCTAAAAATATGAAAATAAAGAAGATAAAAATATAGAACAATCAATAGTTTGTATGAGTGTGACTGTAAAACTTACCAGCTAAAGAACATAGATGAATTTACCCAGGTGGTATAGTTTTTTTTCCCCTTGACTTTCTGACTTGTCAGCAATACCAATAAGGGAGATTTATGCATAACATAGGTTCTTTCTCAAAACTGGTAGTTGGCTATTACAAATATAATAGTCTCTACAGATTATCATGTAGAGATCCAAGGCCTATATTTTTCCATGCATTTTCCATTTCATTGCTACTGCTCCTGCTAAGTCACTTCAGTCATGTCCGACTCTGTGTGACCCCAGAGACGGCAGTCCACCAGGCTTCCCCACCCCTGGGATTCTCCAGACAAGAACACTGGAGTGGGTTGCCATTTCCTTCTCCAACGCATGAAAGTGAAAAGTGAAAGGGAAGTCACTCAGCCATGTCTGACTCTTTGCAACCCCATGGACTGCAGCCTATCAGGCTCCTCCATCCATGGGATTTTCCAGGCAAAAGTACTGGAGTGGGATTAGTAGACTGTAATTGATGAAAATGTCATTTGGCAAATTAAATCCTGACAGTCTCTCCCCTCCTTCTATTAATACATGTTCAAGGAATTATTATATTCCATAAGGCTATTTTTATTGATTTGAACATTTATTCCAGCCGGTAATTCTGTTTGCTTATGAGCATGCTTAGATCTCTTGGAAATAATTTTGTGACACATAGTTAATGCCATTTCCCTTATATTTTAGTTTGTTGGAGGAAATATCTTTCTTAACATATTCAAATCAACATTTACTCTAAGTAATATTCATTTCAGTGGCCTCATCTCTGCCTGAAACTTCATGAAGGGGTCTAAGAATTGTATTTTTTTTCAAACAATGTTTATGTGTATATACTCATTATATGATTAATGTTTTTTCAGCTTTTACTAAACTTTCATCTGTCATTCAGAGATTTTTTACACTTGAGAGTTTCCTTTATAATTGTCATTATTAAACACATGAAAAGATGCTCAACATACTCATTATCAGAGAGATGCAAATCAAAACCACAATGAGGCACCATTTCACGCCAGTCAGAATGGCTACGATCCAAAAGTCTACAAGCAATAAATGTTGGAGAGGGTGTGGAGAAAACGGAACCCTCTTACACTGTTGGTGGGAATGCAAACTAGTACAGCCACTATGAAGAACAGTGTGGAGATTCTTTAAAAAACTAGAAAGAGAACTGCCTTATGACTTAGCCAATTCCACTGCTGGGCATACACACCGAGGAAATCAGAATTGAAAGAGACACGTGTACCCCAATGTTCATCACAGAACTGTTAATAATAGCCAGGACATGGAAGCAACCTAGATGTCCATCAGTAGATGAATGGATAAGAAAGCTGTGGTACATATACACAATGGAATATTACTCAGCCATTAAAAAGAATACATTTAAATCAATTCTAATGAGGTGGATGAAACTGGAGCCTATTATACAGAGTGAAGTAAGCCAGAAAGAAAAACACCATTACAGTATCAGTTCAGTTCAGTTCAGTAGCTCAGTCGTGTCCGACTCTTTGTGACCCCATGAATTGCAGCACGCCAAGCCTCCCTGTCCATCACCAACTCCCAGAGTTCACTCAGACTCACGCCCATCGAGTCAGTGATGCCATCCAGCCATCTCATCCTCGGTGGTCCCCTTCTCCTCCTGCCCCTAATCCCTCCCAGCATCAGCATCTTTTCCAATGAGTCAACTCTTCGCATGAGGTGGCCAAAGTACTGGAGCTTCAGCTTCAGCATCATGCCTTCCAAAGAAATCCCAGGGCCGATCTCCTTCAGAATGGACTGGTTGGATCTCCTAGCAGTCCAAGGGACTCTCAAGAGTCTTCTGCAACACCACAGTTCAAGCAGNTTGCAGGAGATCTGGGTTTGATCCCTGGGTTGGGAAGATCCCCTGGAGAAGGGAAAGGCTCCCCAATCCAGTATTCTGGCCCATAGAATTCGATAGACTGTATAGTCCATGGAGTCATAAAGAGTCAGACATGACTGAGTGACTTTCAGTTTCACTTAAAGGACACACACAAAGTCTCACATGCTCCAGGACTAAGGATGAAAGTGAAAGTGAAGTGAAGTCGCTCAGTTGTGCCCGATTCTTAGCGACCCCATGGACTGCAGCCTACCAGGCTCCTCCGTCTATGGAATTTTCCAGGCAAGAGTACTGGAGTGGGTTGCCATTGCCTTCTCTGGAACAGAATGCTGCTGGTGCTAAGTCGCTTCAGTCGTCTCCAACTCTGTGCGACCCCACAGATGGCAGCCCACCAGGTTCCTCTATCCACCAGATTCTCTAGGCAAGGATACTGGAGTGAGTTGCCGCTTCCTTCTCCTTACTTTGCAATACATTAAGCAATATTTTGGGCTTCCCAGATTGCTCAGAGGTAAAGAATCCAACTGCCAATGCAGATGACATGGGTTCCTTCCCTGAGTCAGGAAGACCCTCTAGAGAATGAAATGGCAGCCCCATTTGCCATTCCTGCCTAGGGAATCCCATGGACAGAGGAGCCTGGCAGGCTACAGTTCATGGGGTTGCAAAAGAGTCAGACATGACTTAGTGACTAAACAACAACAAGCAAGATTTAAGTATTTTCTCTGCACGTAATGGACTTCCCTGCTGGCTCAGACAGTAAAGCGTCTGCCTACAATACGGGAGACCTGGGCTCGATCCCTGGGTTGGGAAGATCCCCTGGAGAAGGAAATGGCAACCCACTCCAGTACTCTTGCCTGGAAAATCCCATGGATGGAGAATCCTGGTAGGCTACAGTCCACGGGGTCTCAAAGAGTCAGACACAGCTGAACAACTTCACTTTACTTCTGCACCTAATATCAATGAAACTCCTTTGCTATATATATCAATAATAAATGGTATTTTAAGGCATTTGTATTGGCGTTTACTAATTTCAAAAGAAGAGGGTAATCTGAACTAATATTGCATTATAAAATGGCTGGAATAAAAGTTTGTTAAAAAATTCAGACACAGTTTTTTTTCAGGGCTCCCTACTTGTGGTAGAATGAGCTCTTTGTAATTGGGCAAATGTCAATGAGGTAGGAAAGTGAAGCAAACTTTCAGCCTACACAATAGTTATGATTTCACATGCATATCAAACTTTAGCACTGAATTGATTCTCAAGGGCTGCTGCAGAACCACCAATGTTGTGTTTCTCAGTAATCTAAACAGGCCTAATTGGCCAAAGAACTTGTCCTACGGAGAAAAAATGGGTGAACTGAAACAAATCGACCTAAAAGCCTTTTTTGCTTTTTTTTCCCCCCACAAGGAAACTACACACTCCTTAGAATGCAAGAAATTCAATAAATCAAGCTCAATGTAAAAGAAAATATTGGACTCCCTAATGAGATAACTTCCCAGGATGTTCTAGTACTGGTTAAATTAAAAAAATAAAAAGAGAGAGAGAGAGAAAGAGAAAGTGTCCCCTGAAGGCCCAAAATCTTTTTTCTTTTGTTGTACAACAGTCTACTAAGGAAACCAAACTTTCCATCAAAAAGTATCAAGACTTTTTATTATTTCTCCCTGTAAAAAAGTTTTTAGATCTTCAGCATAGCATATTAATAGTCTAGACCTTTTCCACAAAATGCTGTAGAAAGTTTTCAATATTTTCATTAAGCTACCTAGCTTTATTTCATTCCTATTATCATGACCTTCTCTTTTCTCCAATATTATTCCTCTGTTCAAATCTTTGGAAAATTAATATTTCCCTTTAGAAGATTAACCTCTGATATGTGAAAATACTAATAGCATATTAAGAATTAGAGTAATAATATAGTTTAATAACTTCTTTGGTAAGGAAAAGTGAGAGCTGAAGTTTTAAAATATTTAAGTAAATATATTAAATTATTTATATATCTATCATTAAAATAAAATAAAGCAAAATAAGACCAAAATTAACATTTGCTACATATTTCATAATTAATTATAATTAATTTACCATTAGTCACTTTGTGATGACTGTAAGGTAAAGATGCTTTGGTTCTCTAAAATGTGGCAATGACAAATCATGTCTAAATTCTGAAAGAACTGTACCTTTCTTTTAAAAACAACATGAAATATGATCTATTATTATTATGGTTTTTGATATATATTTATATCAAATCATTCAAGACTTCTTTGAAGTCTGTATTCATACTTTGCTTTTACGTCTTTTGAGAGTATAATCCTTCAGGCAAGCATTATATTAGTTACTCCCATTATAAGACTGGGCAATCCACTCCTATGTTTTCGGCCAAAGGAAATGTTAAAAACATATGTCCACATAAAGATCTCTACATAAATATTAGCAGCTATATTTGTAGTAGTCCAACACTGCAATCAACTGAGATCGTTATCAAATGATGAAAGTTACACCCAAACCCAGATCTGTAGACATCCATGGGTAGCATGTTAAGCTTTATCACCTTATTTTCTTCAAGGCATTTATGTCAATCTCTGAGATTAACTTATTTTGTAATTTTCTGAGTTCACTGGCAGAATATTAGTTCCTTAGAATTTGTACCTGGTTGCAATTTTTTAACTTATTTTTTAATTGAAGGATAATTGCTTGACAGAATTTTGTTGTTTTCTGTCAAAAATCAGAATCAGCTATAGGTACACCTCTCTCCAAAACCTCACCCCCATCCTCCTAGCTTAGAGCCCTTATTTGAGTTCACTGAGTCATACAGCAAATTCCCATTAGCTATCTACTTTACATATGGTAATGTGCCATTACATACAGTAATGTAAGTTTCCATGTTGCTCTCTCCATACCCCTTCCTCCTCCCCTCCCACCATGTCCATAGGTCTGTTCTCCATGTCTCGTTGCATTTTTATTTTCATGTGCCTAGAAAAGTACTTGGCACATGGTAGTTTTGCAAAAATTATTCTTGAGTGCATGTACAAATGCTTCATAGCTATAATTATGTTTGATGATAATTTTGTTGTTTTTCTTGTAAAGGAAGAGAATTGTGTTGTAAGCAGCTATGTTTCCTGGAAAGAATCTTTTTTTAATAAGTAAAAGCATATTTTGAAGGGAATTAAATTGATCTCAAGATAGATTCAGTGCTTTAACAAAGTTTCATTATAACATTTGTTAAAAATCAGCTCTTATAGGCATTACCTTCGTTAATATTCTTGTTTTCCACCCATTATTATATTAGTAGCTTCAAAAAGCTAAGGTTTTTAAGAAAACAGTGTTCTGTTCAAGGCTGAATATATAATGAATTAAGTATAATATAGCTAATTATGTGGCAAGATACCAGTTTTTTGACAAGAATTAGTTAGAGCTTAAATACCAGTTTTGGAATACTTTATGTATTAAAATTACAACATTTGGAAATATAATCATATTTACCACTTGTAATCATATTTACAAATGGCGACTATAGGAATGAGTTATACATTTTTGGCTAATTTCTACATACAATTTGGAAATTACAATTGATTTTATTTTAAAATGTCAATAGATAAAATTTTGAGCTCAATGAAATGAAGGAAGTCGCTCAGTCGTGTCCGACTCTTTGCGACCCCATGGACCCCATCAGGCTCCTCCGTCCATGGGATTTTCCAGGCAAGAGTGCTAGAGTGGATTGCCATTTCCTTCTCCGGGGGATCTTCCCGACCCAGGAATTGAACACATGTCTCCCACATTGCAGGCAGACGCTTTACCGTCTGAGCCACCAGGGAAGCCCTTTTGAGCTCAATATATTCTACTATAATTTAAATAGCATGCTGAAAGTGAAAGTTGTTCAGTTGTGTCCTACTCTTTGTAATCCCATGGACTATAGCCCACCAGGCTCCTCTGTCTCTGGAATTCACCAGGCAAGAATACTGGAGTGGGTTGCCATTCCCTTCTCTAGGAGACCTTCTGAACCACCAGGGAAGCCCAGATAGCATGCTAGATATAAGGTAATTAACAGGTCAACTTCATAATTTTCTTGACATAATGCCTCATTATGTAAACCCACAGTGGTATATGGAATTTTATTTTTCAACTGCATTTTAATCTTCTATCAACNGGGTTGCCATTCCCTTCTCTAGGAGACCTTCTGAACCACCAGGGAAGCCCAGATAGCATGCTAGATATAAGGTAATTAACAGGTCAACTTCATAATTTTCTTGACATAATGCCTCATTATGTAAACCCACAGTGGTATATGGAATTTTATTTTTCAACTGCATTTTAATCTTCTATCAACAATACTTGGAAACATGTGAACTTTATGGAAGATGCTAATATGTGTTTTTAAATTTCTTTAAGCAGGAAATATACCTAAGAGGCAAGCTACAGTCCTTGGGGTCACAAAAGAGTTGGACAAAACTTAGAAACTAAACAGCAGCAGGCTTTATGCTAATATTATTTTTCATATTGTCTTCATACTTCTTCATGTATGATTCAGAAGGGATGGAATTTTATATCTGTTGCTGCCTTAAACAAATACTTTCTATTTTACATGAATTTAAAGACTATACTTTTGTAATACTCTCATATTTCCTATAAAGTACAGATGGTCTTCACAAGATAAAAATAACAGGATTGAATTATGGTACTGGTGCAAATGGTGAGTGCAGCCATGAAATCAAAAGACGCTTACTCCTTGGAATAAAGGTTATGACCAACCTAGATAGCATATTCAAAAGCAGAGACATTACTTTGCCAAGTAAGCTCCGTCTAGTCAAGGCTATGGTTTTTCCAGTAGTCATGTATGGATGTGAGAGTTGGACTGTGAAGAAGGCTGAGCACCGAAGAACTGATGCTTTTGAACTGTGGTGTTGGAGAAGACTCTTGATAGTCCCTTGGGCTACAAGAAGATCCACCCAGTCCATTCTGAAGGAGATCGGCCCTGGGATTTCTTTGGAAGGAATGATGCTAAAGCTGAAGCTCCAGTACTTTGGCCACCTCATGTGAAGAGTTGACTCATTGGAAAAGACTCTGATGCTGGGAGGGATTAGGCGCAGGAGGAGAAGGGGATGACAGAGGATGAGATGGCTGGATGGCATCACTGACTCGAAGGTCATGAGTCTGAGTGAACTCCGGGAGTTG